>KV459391.1:152205-170300 GCA_001662645.1 Pseudogymnoascus sp. 03VT05 | reverse complement strand
AGCCCTACCGTGTCCTGCACGTGGGGGCGTCCTCACGTGACGCCCCTTTACGGTAGGGAACGATGAAATATTTCCAGACAGAATCTTTACGCGGTGATATGCGGAGAGGAGCCGGATATCCGTGAGTTTCTACCAAGGAGTGTTAGAATCTTAGAATTCAGAACCTACAGCTGTACCTCTGTTCTTTCTCTATCTGTAATTTACTAAGTAATGGTACCTATTTTTTTTACCTGAGACGATGCAATCGCTTCCCCCCGCTATGAGCAGAGCGAATGTTCGGGTCCGAATATTAAAAGGGGGCCTTCGAGGAGGAATCATAGCATACACGGCTGTTGGGGTTAGATTTAGATTCCGATGGTGTTATAGATTCGTCCCGTCTACTACTAGTTGTTATCTCTATCCCCAGCCTCCCGCCGTTTCTTAACTCATCATTATACAAATACCACAATAGCTCACATTCCACGGGCCTCCATCCTTGATACTGTGACACCCGCCGAGGTGGATCGGGTATCCCATTCCTCGCACCGAGCATACTAGGCTCATTGTCATCAGTCTCCCAAATATCAGTGTGACGCGGCCAATCAGCATCCACACCCTTCACGCGACCATGCTGCCCCGACTTGAAAGGCGACGAACCCAAATGCATCATCGGATCATTCGGCATCGCCCGCAGCTCCTCCTCCCTCAAACAATACATCCCCCTCTCTGGGACCTTACTATTCGTCATCCAGCTCAACGCCTCGGCATCTATCACTAAACAGATGGAACTCTTCGGATCCTGCGCAAGATGGGTCATTGGCGTAATGTGTTCCTTCTCCGGGTCATAGCTGATACATTGTGATTCCACGGCTTCATAAAAAATAGCGTCCCTAAAATGGGCACGGACATCCTCAATGCTTGCCCCATCACATATCTCGCGGTCTTCAATCACGAGGGGATCATACTGGTCCTCCACTTGATCGCACGGTCCGGCATTTATTAACGGCCGAGGATTTTCGCCGAGACTGATATCATAAGCGCGAATCGTATGGTTAGTTCGGAGCTCGTAGCGCAGAGCGATCGCAAAGCAAGTTTTTATTTTCTCGAGCGCAGAGAGGAACTGGTTGTCTGATTCAGATGTGTAGACTGTGCGGTAGATGGTAAAGCCCCATTTTGCGTCGCGTGGATAAAGACGCTGTAGAAATTCGCGGCAGGGTCCGGAGGGTGTTAGCTGTGTGGATATAGGATTATGTGGATTAGAACTGCCCACCTGTCAAACTCGCGCCTGTCAAAGGTTTGGTACAGTGCGTTTGAGGCATCCCTATCAGATCCCGCTGGTAGTTCCGCAAAAGTAAAGCGCGACATGTTTACAGGCGTAGAGCGATTGGACTGTAGTTGACTGCAGACGTAGTAGGATCAGCGAAGGTGATCTTATAAGTGTTTATTTGGTTATAGTATAGTTTCATTACTACTTCGATGTCAAGAAGGATTTAACGCCTCTAGTTTGCTACGCCGCATGACATGGGTGAGAACACTAGAACGGAAAATAGCCCGATAGTTGGTAGTATCATAGATTCGGAGCTAGGACGACGGCTTTTGGCTTTTGGAAGCAACAGCTCCAACACCACAAAACGGGGATACTTCTACAATTATTGATTTCGTCCTTAGATTGCCTCGCCCGTTGGTTTTATAACCCCGTGCCAACCACAAGAAACTTGCAGTCAAACCCAAATTACGCTAGAAGTGAAAATATTCCCAAAAAGTTAACTAAAAAGCTTGCTCCAGTTTGATGAACATTGATTTTCGAATCTTTGTAAAATAGATATTTGTACTGTACAGTACAGTTACTGACAGACTGTTACACTGTGATGAACATTGATTATAAATGTCCGTATGATAAATTTTCGTATAGTTACTGACAGAAGCTCAGCCAGAGCGCCCATGCAAAATACAATAAATTCATCGTGAAACTGCTATTCATTACTCGTAATCTCGAAAGGCACGGAGTGAATGTACACGGCCACCACAACTCTCTTTCCTGCTCAGCCAAACACCATCAATATCCGCATCTCGTACAAGTACAGCATTTGCCCTCTCCCTCCCTCCCCCCTTCAAAAACTTCTCGCCTTTCGCAAAAAAACAACCACAGCCCCGCGCCCCAACTCCATCCCAACAGCACCATAAAAAACGCCATTTCCCAAACCCAATCCACCACCCTATCTCCGGTCACTAAAAGCATCTCGTCCCTGCAACCTCGCATCCCTCTGATCCCCTCCCCTCTGATGATCCGGCGGTCCCTGGCTACCAGCCCCCTGGTGCGGTGGCGGCGGAAACCCCCCACCCTGCTGTGGCGGTGGGAATCCTGGGAATCCTCCCGGCGGTGGTATTCCCCCAGCCGGAAACTGGAAATTCGGCGGCAACGGCGGCATCCCCGCTGGAAACCCTCCAGGCGGCGGCGGGAAGGGGAGCCCACCTGGTCCTCCGGGAGGGGGGAATGGCATACCCGCTGGGAAACCCCCCGGTGGCGGGAAGGGGAGAGCGCCGGGTCCGCCGGGTGGTGGGAATGGGAGGCCTCCGGGGGGAGGGAATGGGATGGGCATTCCGTTCGGGAGGGTAGGTGGCATGCCGCGGCCGAATGGGGGAGGTGCACCGCCGAAGGAGGGGCCTCCGGGGGGGTGGGCGAGCATGGGGTTTGAGGCTGATTGGCCTTCGGCAGCGTAGGAGGAGGTGATGGAGTCTATTACTGATTGGGCTTTTTCGTGGCCGATTTCTGTGGGAAGGTTGTTAGTGGTCGAGGGAGGGTGGGAGAATTGGGGCGGCGGGTGATGAGCTGGGGGATGGGGCGGAACGTACGTTGGTAATAGTCGACGACGTTGCGGAGGTGGTTGCGGCCGGTGTTATGGGCTTTGCGCACGCTCATTGAGTCGTGCGTGAGGTAGACATCGCAGTAGTCGCCTGGAGGGTTAGAAAGAGGTTATGGAGGCGAACGATTCCAAGCTTCGCGCGGTGGGTGTAGGAGCTTACAAAAGACTAATTTGCGGTTAGTAAACATCCATGCATGGATCGCGCAGGAGCAACTTACATTTTGGCATCTTTGCGGCGTTGTGGTGAGCTTGCTGAAGCTTCAATTCTCGATTTTGCTGAGGTCAAAGAGGTGTTGAGTTTAGCCTTGCGTTCGAGCGAACGTGAACTTGACGCGGAACGGGAACAAACTGCGCACGTGACCACCCTACAGGGGTGAACCAACCACGTCGCTTAAAGTTCCTGGCACGTAGCTCTGGCCGGATCTCCTTTCCCCAAGCCCATGCGACAGTCCCCCGAACGACGACAACTCACCATGGCGTACCCCCAATCGATACTGCGCGTGCTGTGCGGGCTTGCGCTGCTGCTCGCCTGCGTCGAGGCGCTGCACTTCGACCTCATGGCTGTGAAGAGGCACGATTCCAAGAGCGAGAGGTGCATCCGCAACTTTGTCTCGAGGGACACGCTGGTTATGGTCACGTCGACGATTAGTGGGCATAAGGGAGATGGAATGCAGGTTAACATTCATGTGCGTATGCCGGGGGTAGGGGGATAGGAGAGTGGCAGCTGCTGACAGAATGTAGATCAAGGATGCGGTAGGGAACGAGTACGCGCGTGCGAAGGACGTTGCGGGCGAGAAGAGGATGGCGTTTACTTCGCTCGCGGATTCGGCGTTTGATGTCTGCTTCGAGAATATCTTGTACTCTAGTATGTGCAGCCCCAGACTCCCCGGACCCGGAGCCCGAGATCATGATTTCTGACGAAACCCCCAGACACTGCACCCCAACCACACACCAGGAAGGTCGAGCTCGATGTTGACATTGGAGCGGACGCCAAGGACTGGTCTGCCATCCAGGCCACTGAGAAGCTGAAGCCGGTCGAGACCGAGCTGCGCCGCATCGAGGAGATGGTCCAGGAGATCGTGAACGAGATGGACTATCTCCGTACCCGCGAACAGAGGCTGAGGGACACGAATGAGAGCACCAACAACCGCGTTAAGTGGTTTGGCTTTGGCACCGTCGGCATGCTCATGGCGTTGGGAGCGTGGCAGATTGTCTATCTACGGGCATACTTCAGGTGAGGATGGATTTCTGTGAAATTATCACCTCGTATGATTTCTTACTAACTGTGACTAGGTCAAAACATCTTATTTGAGCGACCTTTTACGATAGTGTGTTGGCGAGTAATGAGATATGGCCATATGAGGTACAGGGTGTGTTAAATACCGGGGGACCAAAAGAGGGCATCAGGGAGGCGCATTGTTATATATACCAATGGAGTCAATTGAAACATTCCATTTATCTTGTCGGCATGAGCCGATTGTCTCTATGGGAGTGTTCTAGCTAACCTATCCCCCAACCTTCGCCTCGCCAGTGCAAAAAAGCATGGTATTCATCCCGATGTTTGAATATTACCTTGTGAACATGTGACGGATGATGCAGTGACAGGTGGCACCAAATGTGCATCGATGCATTGGGTAGACCCTATACCGACCCGGGTAACCCCATTTTACACGTCATTTATAACACGAGACAATTTCACATTTTGAGCATCGGGTAAGACTTGTTATTGGAGAATCCGTTCATATTTTATAGAAAAACTGCAAATGATAACAGGCCGTATCCTCCCAGGATAAACCTCATCCCCAACGAGACCAACTATCGTAACATCGTATAATCGTAACACGGTATCAGACCAAAACACTATGCCATACACGAATGTTTATACACCAGAAGAAGCGAACGAACTTCAAAATGCACACCCCCATTACAGCCTCTCCCTCCTCGCGTGTCGTCCAGTCCCATCCATGTCCCGAATATCAAAAGACCAAAAAAGAGCGTTGCCATTTCGAAAGAGAAGAGAACCAAAGAAAAACAGCCAAGCAGTATCGTAAATCGAAATAATCGCATAAAAATCCCAAGTTGGTCTGAACCGTTGTTTATCCCCTCCCTGAACCCAGTCCCTAAGCTCCAATCAAGCGCCTAAACAAACCTTTAATCGGCCCCTGGCGCATCTTCTCCTTCACATCCTGATCCAGCGTAGACGCCCTCCTCTTCCGCCTCTCCTCCCTATGACTCTCATGCCTCTTCCTCCTCTCCTCCTCTCTCGCCACATCATCCGGCCCCGCCTCCCCACCGGCCCCCTCCTTCTCCTCCCTCGCCCTGCGCTCCGCCCGCCTCTCCGCCTTCCGCTTATCATGCGCCTCCTGCTCCTCCGGCGTCCGCACCTTGCGCGAGCGATCACTCCCATTATGCGAGCTCTTCGGCCTATCAGCGGGGGAGGCAGCATCCTTCTTCCTTCCCCCCACTAGCTCGCTCTCGCCCTTAATCTCGCGATCCATCTCACTATCCGCCTTGCGTTCACGCCCAATCTCGCTCTCGCCCTTAAGACTAATCAGATTCGGCTTCTCGGCTGCGTCGACGGCGCGGCTGCTCTTCCCATCACTGCGGTTGGTAGTACTATGCCTTCTCCTCCTCTCCCTATGACTCGCCCTCGCAGCCTCCTCATCAGCCTTCCTCTTCTCCTCCTTCGCGCGCAATTTATCCTCCTCATCCCTCCGCTTCTCCTCCCTCAACCGGCGCCTCTCCCGCCTCTTCTCCTTCTCCACCCTCGCAGTCTCCTCCGCTTCCTTCAGCGCCGCCGCCTCCTCTGCCTCTCTCTGCGCCTTCTCCTCAGCCTCAGCAGCCTCACGCTCAGCTGCGCGTTTGGCGCGTCGTTCCACCTTCCTCGCATCATGCGCTGCTTGTTCCTCGGGCGTGCGCTCCCTCTTGACTTCTCTATCCCGTTCTCGGTCCCTTTCCTTCTCCTTCCCCCCATTCCCCATGCTCATACCTGAGTCATGGCGCTTAGGTAGTTTAGGCTGGAGCCCCTTCCAGAATTGGGTTATGCTCGCGTCGCTCTCGCGGCGCTTGCGGGGAGGGGCTTCGGGGGATGGAGGGGGGAGGGATCGGTCTTTGTCGCGCGAGGAACGGGAGTGGTGGTGGCGGGAGGAGTGGGAGGAGGAGTGTTTGGAGCGGCGTTTGGAGGAGGATGGGGGTAGGGCGGCGTCGCCGGCTGGTTCGGTTGACTCTGGCTCTTCGACGATGGCGCGGTCGGTTATCGCTTCGGGTGCTGCTTCTTCTGCTGGGGCTGGTTCTTCGGCAGGAGGTGCTTCCTCAGAAGGAGCAGCCTCTTCAACAACGGCAACTTCCTCGACAGGAGCGGTTTCTTCGGCAGGAGGTGCTTCCTCAGCAGGAGGCGCCTCTTCAACGGCGGCGACCTCTTCGGCTGTTGCAGCTTCTTCAGCGGAAGGTGCATCTTCGGCAGGAGCAGCCTCTTCAACAACAACAGCTTCCTCAGCTGGGGCAGCCTCCTCAGCAGGTGCGGCTTCCTCAGCTGGTGCTGCGTCTTCAGCGGGTGCCTCTGCAGCAGGCACTTCCTCGGCGGGTGCTGCTTCTTCGACAGGAGCAGCTTCTTCGACAGGGGCAGCTTCTTCGCCTGGGGCAGCTTCTTCGCCTGGGGCGGCCTCCACTACAGGTGCTTCTTTTTCGACTGGTGCTGCCTCTTCAACTGGCGTTGCTTCCTCGGCTGGAGCTGGCTCCTCGGCTGGGGCAGCTTCTTCAGCGGTGGCGGCTTCTTCAGCTGGAGCAGTTTCTTCTACTGGTGCTGCTTCCTCAGCTGGCGCTGCGTCTTCGGCTGGTGGTGCCTCTTCAGCTGGAGCTTCCTTTTCGACCGGTGCGGCTTCCTCAACTAGTGCTACCTCTTCAGCTAGGGCAGCTTCTTCAGCAGGAGTAGCTTCCTCAACAGCGGCAGCTTCTTCAGCAGGAGCGGCCCCTTCGGAGGGGGCGGCCTCTTCGACAGGCGCAGCTTCCTCGGCCGGTGCTTCTTCCTTAATCGCCTCTTCGGCTGGGGCAGTTTCTTCTGCAGCAGGAGCTTCTTCCTCTGCCGGCGCTGCCTCTTCAACTACAGCTTCTTCAGCAGGTGCCTCGTCTGCAGGTGCTTCCGCAGCTGGTGCCGCTTCCTCAGCAGGAGCCTCTTCAGCAGGAGCTTCTTTTTCGGCAACGGCTGCCTCTTCGACCGGTGTAGCTTCGTCTGTAGCAGGTGCTTCTTCTGCAGGAGCTTCTTCGGCGGGCGCTGCTTCTTCAACCACAGCCTCCTCAGCTGGTGCAGCCTCTTCAGCCGGTGCATCTTCAGCAGGTGCAACTTCAGCTGGAGCTTCGTCCTTTGGCGCTTCCTCGGCTGGTGCTGGCTCAGCCGCTTCCTCCTCCTTTGGCGCTTCTTCGGCTGGAGCTTCGTCCTTTGGTGCTTCCTCTGCTGCTACTTCTGCGGCGGGTGTGTCTTCAGCTGGCGCAGCTTCTTCAGCTTTGGTCTCTTCGGCAGGAGTTGGTGTTTCTTCGGCGGGTGCTTCTTCGGCTGATGCTGCTTCAACTGGTGCTGCTTCAACTGGTGCTGCTTCAACTGGTGCTACTTCGGCTGGTGTTTCTTCGGCTGGTGCTTCAGCTTCAGCGGGTTTTTCTTCGGCTGGTGCTGCTTCGGAGGCAGGGGCTTCTGCTTCGGCTGGTGTTTCTTCGGCGGGTGCTGCTTCAGCTGGTGCCTCTTCAGCGGCAGGAGCCTCCACTTCAGCTGGCTTTTCTTCGGCGGGAGCTTCTGCGGCGGGCGCCTCTTCAGCGGCAGGAGCCTCTGCTTCAGCTGGCGTTTCTTCGGCGGGAGCTTCTACAGCGGCAGGAGCTTCTACTTCAGCTGGCTTTTCTTCGGTGGGTGCTTCTGCAGCTGGTGCTCCCTCAGCTGGTTTTTCTTCGACTGGCGCGGCCTCTTCAGCGGGAGCCTCTGCGACAGGTGCTTCGTCGGCCGGAGCAGCTTCTTCAGCGGCAGCCTCATCGGGCTTATCTGCTTCAACAGCCGGCTCCTCAGCGACAGCAGCCTCCTCCACCTCCGCAGGCTTCTCCTCACTCTTCTCCTCCACCACAGCCTCAGCCTCAGCCTCAACCACTACTGATTCAGCAGAAACAGCCCCGCCCTCGTCATCAGCGGCAGCTGCCTCCTCCTTCTCATCGCCGGCGACAGGCTCATCGCTCTTCGCGGGTTCTTCTTGTCCCTCAGCGGGCTTCTCATCTTCTGCTGCTGCTGTTGGAGCGGGTTGGTTATCGTCGGTATTTTCTACCGAGGGCGTCTCGTCGGCGGGTGCGGGCGGTGCGTCTTCGGTCGGGTTGGCGTCGTCACTTACGGGTGCGGACTCCGTGGTGGGAGCGGGGTCGGGGGTGGGTTCTGGTGTTGCTTCTTCGGCGGGGATTTCTTCAGCGGGAGGAGCTGCTTCGACGGGGGCTGCTTCTTCTGCTGGTGGTGCTTCTTGGGCAGGAGCGTCTGCTTCGGCAGGAACTGGTTCTTCTGCTGGTGGTGCTTCTTGGGCAGGAGCGTCTGCTTCGGCAGGAACTGGTTCTTCTGCTGGTGGTGCTTCTTGGGCAGGAGCGTCTGCTTCGGCAGGAACTGGTTCTTCTGCTGCTGGTGCCTCCTCAGCGGGGGCTACCTCTGCTGCTGGTGCCTCCTCGGCAGGAGCAGCTGCTTCAGCAGGGGCTTCATCAGCTGGAGGATCACTAGCAGCCTCCTCTGTCGCTCCACCACTCTCCTCGACGCCATCTTCCGGGGCAGTGCCAGGAGGCGCTCCTTCATTATCCGAAGCATCACCCAGGAGTAACTTCTGCTTCTTCGCAGCCGCCTTCTTCTTACTCTTCTTATTCGCCATCGGAGCGCCGAACCAGGAGACGGTCTTCTCCTTCTTCTTCTTGGCGTTGCTGTTTCCCTTGTGGGAATGTGATGAGATGGCCGAGTTTGGCGGTTTGGGGTCGGCTGATGATGGCTGTTGGTCCTCGGATGGTTGGCTTGAGGGGTCTTCGATGATGTCTTCAGGGTTGACTAGGATTACCTCTTCTGCTGCTTCTGGGGGAGCGTGTTGTTCCTCCTCGTGTGGTTCTGGAGGGTCTCCTTCTTGTTGTTGTTGTTGTTCTTCTGAGGGGTCGGTGCTGTGTCAGAGTATGTTATATCTCCATGGTTGATGGCTAACTCACGTCTTTCCTGCTCAATCTCTCGCTCTCCCTTCTCTCTCGCAGCTTCCAAGAGCTCAAGATCTTCGGCGTTGCCCTTGAAGGTGATCGGCTGGCTTACTGCAGTGTAGAGCACTTTAGAAGGGCTGAACTGAGTCCTATAAGGACAGAATGAAATTTCCATACTTGGAAGTGGAGGAGATCAGACTTGTGCTTGAAGTTACCTAGTGTAACCGAGAGCAAATAGGTATGAAGCCTATGCTTTTATTTCCATGCGCTCGGCGCGCCCCTCAGTGTGCCACTCTGGGATGCGTTGCTGCACCACACGGATGCGTGGATGCTGTGTAAGTCAATGAAAAGGGTCGGGTAACATTGGGCGTGTGCCAGCGGTGGGTGTGGCACTGAGAGAGCAGAGACGTGGAACGAAGAGAGAGGAGTGTAGGGTGATGTAGGTGAGAGAGCTATGATTGCTTGCTCGAGATGAAAGAGGAGGTTGAGGGACTTGTACGGTCTAAAGGACGCAAGTAGCCAGGTCTTATGGATTGGCGCATTGGGGGGGCAAATGGGGCATGATGGGGGGCATATGGGGGGGGCGAGGAAAAACGAACGTGGGGAGACGGAAAAGAGAGAGCAACGGGCACCGAACCCACGATGTCCTACCTTGGTAATCTGGAGATCAATCTGTTGATAATCGTGCCTGACTTCGATTGGACGAAGCGGACCCATTGGGCCACGTCGACAGCTTGGTAGGACTTTGTGCATTTCTGCCATCATATTTCCTTCTGGCACAGACAATTGAGACTCCCTCCCCACCTCCCTCCCTCCGTCATGGCGACATACCTTTTTTTTTTTGCGCCGGTGCCCAACATGCGCGTTAATCCAGAAAGCGTTTGGGCATGCTGCAGCCCAAACTGTGGCACTGACTGCAGTTGAGGTCATTGGGAGTGCATCGCAAGAGCCACAGTGACTCCACGGATGGGGCGTGCACGGCGCATGGTTGCGTTTGTGCTCAATGCCCGTTGGTTGGGTAGAGATAGATAAACTGGAGAAAAAGAACATGAGGGAGGGGATGGGGGAAAATAGCATTTTTCATTCCATGTCTTGTTCCTGGATTGGACGATTGAGATTGAGACAGCAGGGTTGTACCGGACCGGACCGTGTGTGGTTATAGAATGCAGGAGAGATGGTTGGAATTGGGGTGGTCGACGTGGTGGTTCGCCTCGAATTATCTTTGGTCTGATGGTCTCTCGGCAAACGAGTTAGAAGCTGCATAAACGGACGAGGCGTACTGTGCATGCATGTATACTGTGCATATAGTCAGTATAGGCAGTAAGTCAGTTTATGTAGAGGAGGTTACAGTACGAGGATGGTATAAGCAAGCATGATCAATGATCAATGTGAAGCGACGGCGGCGTGGGGGAAGAGGATAGCAAGCATGCTGTAAAATACTGTGAAAGCACGCATGTACCCTATAACAGCGACTGAAGGTGACTGATAGTGACGGATGATGCTATATTCACTCACTGTATGTACTATGACATATGATAAACCGTATAATTCAACCCCACGAGCAGTATACTCAGAGTGTAGTCACAGTATACACGTCGATATTTCTATCTTCGGATCGAATCGGCAGCGAACACACAGCTCCCCGCAGCCACTCACTAACTTCTCAACAAACACATGAGTGCATACTGTAGTTATTTCCATACTGTACCGTGCTGTACTGTACAGTTATACTGTAGCTGTTGTAGCGGTAGAGAGAGATAGATCAGCATATAACCAGCTGGGCAAGCAGGGGCGTCGGGTCTCAAGTCAAAAATAGTCTCGTGACCCAAATCTGACAACACACACTTACTTCGAGTCTCCTCTCTCCTCTCTCCTCTCTCCTCGCTCCAACCATTCCTTACTTCGTGTTTTTCTCCCACTACGACGCCCCCACAGACAACAGACACCACACGTGACATACTACCATAGACCAAACGCTGCAACTCCATGCTTCTTTCCGTATCCTTCCGTCTCCCCTTACTTCGTGCTCGAGTACTCCCCCCCTCTTTCTCCCTTCCCCCCACAGATATCCGATATCCCCCACACCACATACACCCACCACCACAAATATCCCACACAGACATCCCCCAGAGGCATCTCCACAGACAACAGACATCACACGTGGTAGATTCACCACACACATCTCACACAGCACAGCACCATCAAGCTAGATCATAACGTTTAACTATCCCAACATGCTAACCATGAGCCACCCCCCCCCTCCCCTCCCCCTCACCGTCTCGCCCCATCTCCCCCAACAAAAAACCACGCGGTATCGAAATGTATAAGCCAACCAGGCCAAACGCAACCCCACACAACAAAAAGCACAACTCCATCTGCCACAAAAAACCCCGGCAAGAAAGAACAACCCTTCCCCCCGGCCCCAACTCTATCACGGACCCAGTCCATGAACCAACCACCCTCTCTCGAAAAACAGCAGCCTCCCTCCATCCCAGTGCAATGCATACGCGGAATCAATAAGATAAAATCAGAAGGTTCAAAAAAAGACTACCATCTCTCTGCCTCCTCGTGCATGTGCGTGTGTACGGTGACTGTGGATGGGTGCGTAGTACTCGTATTGTATATTAGAAACTCTCAAACTGCACAGGACCAGTCCCTACATCGCCATCTCCGCCTGCAGTTTCCTCAGCTCCTCTTCCTCGTCGTCTTCCTCCTGGCGGGCGGGCTGCTTGTTCTTCACTGTGCGGTGCGTTAGTTAAATGGTCCAACTCTAAACTCAACCTTCAACTTGGACTCGGGAGTACGTACGCTCTCCATTCACCGCCGCAGGCAACCTATGGATCTCATCCGACACCGGCACCGTCCCCGTCTTCAACATCTTATCATCCAACTGCTCCTGCTCCATCTCCGCCAACTCATCATCCAACTGCGTCTCATCGATCGTCTCTCCAAGCGGGGTATTCGTGATAGCATTCGCAATCTCCTCGCCCAGCGCGTGCTGTTCCCTAAGGTCCTCCCTATGTGTTCGTCAGTACTCAGTCTCCAATCCCATATCCCATGTCCAGATCCAAATCCAAATCCAAGGATAGGCTGGGGGTACAGCCCGGGGGGTAAAACGTACATAGTCTGGTCCACAACATCGATATTCAACTTCCCATGAATCTGCTTCATTGCCTGCCCAGCCTTCTCCATCGCCGCCAGCGTCTCACGGTTGATATTCGCCGCCTCAATCGAGTAAATCTGCTGCTCCAGCGTCGAGATCTGCGCTAGGGTCTGATCAAGCGTATGTTCATGCTGCTTCTTGCGCTTCAGCGCTGCTCGTGCCGCTGCGTGTGTATTAGCATCCTGGTACCATCACAGAGGCGTGAGGGTATGCCGCTCACCATTCTTATTCGTAGCAATACTCCTCCTCGCAATCCCATCCTGCTCATCCATCTGCGTCTGCAAATGCCTCTCCCTCTTCTGCAACATCTCCAGCTGCGACCTCAGTCCCAGAATCGCATTCTTGGGCGTATCCTTGCGGCTCTGCGCGCTCTGCCCGCCGAACCAGCCCCACATGCCTGACATCCTGCTTCTTCGTCAAGCTAGGTTTTCAAGGTTGCGTATATCGCGAATAGTAATAAAACGGGGGGGAGGTAGTCGTGGTGCTTCGGATGATGGGCGAGTCTACTATCGTGGCCGTGGCCGAGGGCGTGTGTTCGTAGGCGTGCGTTGTGGCGACGACGACAACGATGGTGGGTGGGTAGATGGCGGGGTACCACTTTCCTCGCCCTTCTTCCTTTGTCAAAAATTCCTTCTTCGTCTGCCCGGTATCGTCGTAAGACACACAAATATAAAATAATTCACACTCGGTTCACGTACCAAGGCGTCTAGGTGTTTTCGTTATCGCAGCAAAGGCCCGGTTTCTAGGTTGACATATAAGATGGAGGTGCGGTGCTGCTTGGATGACGATGGCGCCGCTAGGGACGGAGTTGGTTTAGCGCCACCTCCGGTTTCCGCGTGGTGCTGTGCGTGGGGGTCATGTGATCTAAGCTACGGCGGTCTCTTTACAACCTTACAACTTTACAACTTTGCTTTACACTTTGGGAGACGGACAGCGAAGAGGAAGAAGCAACGAGGAAGAAAGGCGATGGCGAATTCGGGACCTCCTCCTGCGCGGTTATGTGCGCTTTCCGATTTAGGGGAGAGGGGGGTGGGTGAGAAAGTTAGGGTGCTTGGGTGGTGAGTTTTCTAATATTTATTTTGGATTTGGATGTTTAAATTGTTATTTATTTATTCTCTCGAATCCCAATTTCTCAACTAAAGATGATTTCTTATACACCCTCTACAATAGAGATAACAAAGGGCATAATCCCTTCATTTTTTTGCTATCCCGACTTAAAACTCAAAAGCTAATACATCCGCAGTATAACACACTACAACACCACCACCGCCATCCTAACCCTTCACCCCCCCCATTCCCCCTCCCCGTCCACTACCTCCTCCACCGCCACCATTACCACCCACCCCCCCCACCACGCCGCCCTAATCGACCTCCACCTCCCCCTCTCCTCCCCCCCCCCACCCGTGACTACGATCGGGGAATGGGTAAACGTGATCGGATACATCACCTCTCAACTTCCCCCCTCCTCCGCTCCCTCCGCTCCCTCCGCCGTTCCACCCCCCGCGGCTCCAGCTCCAGGACGTGGTAAAGGAGTTGGGCCAGGACGAGGGGAAAAGGGAGGAAATGGGCAAAAGGGAGAAGGAAAGGGAGGAGAGAGGGTAGCAGGCGGAGGGAGTAGGACGAAAGGGGAGCACGTAACACATATCCAAGCCCTCCTCCTCTGGCCCGCTGGGGCGCTGAATATACAGGAGTACGAGGAAGTGGTTCGAGATTTAAAAGCTGAGAGGGAGAGGGAGACGGAGACGGATTTGAAGACCTGAGAAGGGTGGTGTGATAATCTAGCTAACCCCCCGTCTCCCTCTCACCAATCGATGCATGTCACCAAAAAATGCCCCGATCCATCTACGTCCCGTCCACACAACTCAGCTCAGCTACACCACCCGCTGCACCCAGCAACCAAGACCAAAACCAGCACAAGCACAGAGGGAGCAAAAGCAAAAAAAAAAAAAAAAGAAAAAAGATGAGAGACCAAGCACGGATGGATGGAAATGGAACACGACCAAAAAAAAATTGATATGATAAAAAACTCCCCGAAGAATGAGCGAGCCTAAGAGCCTAACAAACAACCAAACAAAAACAAACAACCGCCCTGATCCTGATCCAATTCCAACGACCCCTCTCTCTTTCCCTACGAGGAAATCCGATTATTATACAACCACCCCCCCTTCCCCCTTCCCCCATCCGGGCTGGCACCCATATCCATCAATTATCCATCGCCCACCTTATAGCCAAACTGGCCAACAACCATCCACCACACCAACCACCCATCTACAAATCCTTCATCTTATCCTTCAACTTCCCAAAAAAGCTCCTCCTCTTCTTCTGCTGCGCCTCCTTCGCCAGCGCCGCAACGGGGCTCCCACTCGGACTCGACGAAGCACCAGCAGCAGCCTTAGTAGCCGCCACTCCAGCCGTAGAATCCTTCGCCGGGGTCGCCGGGGCCACCGCCGCCGCAGCAGCAGTACCCGTCGAAGTCTGCGGGACAACACCGCTCGCCACCCCCGTCGTAACAGCAGGACTCGTCTGCTTCTCAACCGGCTGAATCGTCCCCGGCGAAACATCACTCAAATCACTCACCACCGACTCCCTCGGCAGCTCCGCCTCCTTGGACGTCACCTCTTCCCTCGCCGCAGCCACAACAGCAGGTGCAGCAAGCACCGGCGCAGCAGTAGCGACAGCACCGCCCGCAGCAGACGAAGGCGCACTCTCCCCCTTCGACACATCCGTCGGCACCTCCCTGAGTAACTCACCCTCAACCTCCTTCTTCTCCTTCACCGGGACCTGATACGCGGCCGCTTCGGGGCTCTCATGGGCGGCACTAATCGACTGGCGCACAGGCGCTGGGACGGCGTCCGAGGCGGCTGGGATGCCAGCTACGGATTGGCGCTTGGCGGTCTCGTTGATATTTGTGATGGACTCGCGGATCGAGTCAGGGAGGGGGATCGATTTCGAGACCTGGCTCGGGCTCGGCGCGTTCGCGACAGCCTCGCTGACCTTGTCCTTCGCTGCGGAGCCGACAGCGAATGCACCGCCGCCAACAGCTACAGCAGCAGCGCCTACCGCGGCCGCGGCGCCTCCAGCGGCGAAGTTGGCGTCGTGCGCTTCCTTGGTGGTGTCATCCGAGGTGACGGGGGCGAGCGGGACGCCGGAGAGGAGTTCGCGCTCAACCTCCTTCTTCTCCTCTACCTCCTCGGGCACGGCGCTCGCCTCGGGAGGGAAGTGTGCGGCTTCCTGGCTCTCCTTGACGAGGTCGGGGACGCTGCTTTCTTTCTCGATGGGGACGGTGCCGGCGAGCGCGGCGGTGGTGGCGGAGGGGCCCACGGATTGGATGGTCGCGGTGTCTTTGCCCTTGATGTCCTTCTCGAGCGGGACGGCGCCGGCTAAGGCAGCAGTGGTGGCGCCGGGGCCGACGGATTGAATGGTTGGGCTAGCGTCGTAGTTTCCTGCGCCGCCCTCGCCCATCGCGAGGCTGGATTCGGGGATGAGTCCGCCCTTGGATGTGGAGGGGAGGTCGAGGACACCGGTTCCCTTTGCGTCGCGCTCAGCCTCGGGGGTGACGACTGGGGGCAGGAAGGGCGCGGTTCCGAGACCGCCGCTGTTCTCGTAGGACTCCTTGTCTGTCCTGACGGTTGAGGCGATGGTGTTGCCGGTGATCGTGCTTGGGTTGGGGACGGGCTCGCCGGGGGCGAGGGTGATGGGGTTACCGCCGCCGGCGGTGGCGGGGATGGGGTTCACGCTGAAAGTTGGCTCCTTGGCCAAGTCGGCTGCCTTGAGCTCCTCGTCGTCGTGCACGCCGGAGGCGATGGTGTTTGCGTTGATGGTGCTGGGGTGGGGGACAGCCTCACCGGGCGCGAGTGTGATGGGGTTGCCGTTGCCGGCGGAGGCGGGGATGGGGTTCACGGAGAAGCTCTCTGGTTCCGTGGCGGGGGTTTCGGGGAAGGCGCCGGGGAGGGCGCTGGAGGTGCCGTTCTCTTTTGGCACGTCCTTGGCCAGGGCGGCGGTGGTGGAGTTGGGGGTGACGCCGGACATGATCGCGGCTGCGGCGGGAGTGTGGGTGTGCTTCTTGATGCGGTCTGTGGTGAGGTAGTTGTTGAGGTTGCCCAGGTTATCTTTCTCTTGCGGCGCTGTGTGGTCGATCACCCAGTTGCCGTCGACTAAGAACTGTGAGGAGTAGAAATATCAGTATTGATGATTCTCGAGCAAGCAATGAGTGAGTCAATGAGTGCTTATGGTGAGAAACAATGGTGGCTGGGGCGAGGAGGATAAGGGTACAGTAAGAATGAGGGGTCGAGGCGGTCAATGGGAGCTAAGGGAGCATTAGGCGATCAATGGAGGATTGCCTGCATTGGCATGACGCCTTGGTTGGCTTCGGTTGCGCCCCTCACCAGGGACGGCGCATCGCCCTCACAGCCAGCTGACCGGACTTGGACCGGTCTTGGACCTCACCAGTATGGCAGTAGCCAAATGCGATCGCGATCATCGGATTTGGCAGGACGGAATTTCCCCAGAAGCTGTCTTCTTTGGACCCCGCTGCTTGTTATCGCGGGCATTTTCTGGGCATCGCAGAATGCGCGCGCTGGGGGGGATACGTCATACATACACACTAGAGTATGTAGTGCCAAAACGCCGCGACAAAAGGCCCTTGTTCAGCGCACCAAGGCGGCCGGCATGCGTGTGCGCAAATACTTCTTAGCCACCGTACTTCCGCGAAGAAAGGCTGTATGTATGTACAATTGCATACATACAAGTACAGTACTTGCGCGGTTCCCGGTTTGTAAGCTCGTGCCAGCTTTGCCGGCCGGACCGTAGTATGGTAGACTGAGACTTTTTGCGATCCCGTAGCTTTCAAAAACTACTTGAAGCAGAGGCGCGATCTCTTGTTTGGTTGTTTTTGTGCCTGATGTGTCGCAAAGAGCTGGAATTGCGCTGTTCTCACCTTGTAGTATATCTTGTCTGCCGCGCTGGGCAGCGTAACCTCCTTCTCGAAGATGTCGCCCTCCTTGTGTAGCTTCTCGGTCTGCGCCCAGTTGTCGAATGTGCCTGTGACGATGACCTCGGAGGCCGGGTGCTCCCTATGCGAAGAATTGAGTTAGAAACTGAGCTAATTGTAGCTGGGGAAACTGCGAAAGTTGCTTTCTTTCTGCGGGTGGCGAATTCGGGAGCGAAAAAAACGAAGCTGTTCGCGACCCTCGGGGGAGCAGCGGGAAGGCAGGGAAGAGCTTACCACTTGAAAACGAAGGTTCCCATGGTGAGGATGGGGGTGGGGGGGGGGGGGGGGGGGGATAGATGATGCTCTGTGGTGATCGATATGGATATCGCTGTAGTTGGGGACGCGTGGGAGGGATGAATTTGAGGGATTGAGAACTTTAAGGGAGAGGAAGGATGGAATCGATGATGGGAAGAAGGTGGCAGAGTAGTACTGTAAGGTTGGTAAGTGTTGTTGGTGTTGGTAGTACTGGGTGGTAGGTTAGGTGGTGGTAGTAGTGGTGGAGTGGTGGTGGATGGATGGGTGGCTGATGGGCTGGGCGGCCAGGCGTGGGAGAGTGGGTGGCGTTGGGTAGATTGGGTGTTGGGAGTGAAAAAAATGGATGAGGCGGAGACGTTGGGGTGGTTTATCGTCGTAGGTAGGAAGAATTAGGATAGCACTCTTCTCTCTCTTTTTGAGGGTATAGGCAGCCACAGTACGGCGTGCTTTTCATATAAATTGTAGAAAGAGGTGGCAATGCCAGATGGAGCAGAGAGACTGGGAAAATGGGAGGGTGAGTTAGTTCTACGGTGCAGTACTTATGATAAGGCGCGATAGAGGGCGTGATGAGGGGTATCGTGCATGTACCGTGTTTCTTGTCTCACACGATGTCCTACGCGTCGTGGACCGCGAATGGGGTTGAGATAGAGTCGATAATGTC
>KV459391.1:63360-152056 GCA_001662645.1 Pseudogymnoascus sp. 03VT05 | reverse complement strand
ATAGAGTCGATAATGTCTATAGAATCGATTGATGTCTTCTAGAAGAGTGTATGGAGTGTATGGACGACAGCACGGAGTGTATAGGTATAGACTGTATATAGCAGCTTAGACCATATAGATGCCATTGGTATAGGATAGGATAGTAAGCATAGTATGGGTACACACGTTGTAGAAGTACAGAACAACGGAAGGTCCTGGTCCTGGTCCTGGTCCTAGAGAGCCGATGGAACATTCTATACGCACACCCTGAGCTTGGTGCATAATTAATATATTAATACAGTACCTCAGCAGACAGGACGAGGGTAAGGTACGTGGTGTGGTGTTGCGGTAGGAGTGACATACAAAACAGGAGCAGGAGTCAAATCGAGTAACTTAAGTTAAAGGGAGTTAGTTCTAACGGGAGTATAGACAGCATACATCATAGAGATGGCAAGTACCAACTATATACTATAATGTCTACTATAATGTCTACTACTCCTCTACTACTTTACTGTATAGCTCTACTATATAGGACTGTAACTCTTCTACTTCTGTCATGTGTCTAATGGATACATCATCGATAGCTCTAACCTGGGCAAATGCTCTCCCCACTCACTCGTATGTATTGTATTGCACCCTGCATATTCGACAGCATAACAGCCACGGCACGGTACATCTATGCGGAACATCTATACTACAGTTATACTACAGGATATACATTATATGCGTTTATATGCGTGAACAAAGCTTGTCGGCTGTATGTATTAAGCACGTACATACATACAAATTCATACATGGAGTCACAATCACCCGCACACACCCACACAAACCCACACAAACCCACACAAACCCACACAAACCCCCCTCAAAGCACAGACCATATTCCCGCTGCCCTGCCCTTCCTTCCTTCCACCTAGCAAAACAAAAGATCATCTAGTGGTCTGTGTGCCATGTGTGTCTGTGTGCCGTTTGTCTGTGTGTGTGTGTGTGTGTGTGTGTGTGTGTGTGTGTGTTTGGTCCACACACGGCCGTTTCCATTATGCTTCCAGAAGCACACCATCCATTATGCTTCTGGAAGCACGCCCAATATACCACACAACCCACAACCACCACCCACCATCCATTATGCTTCTGGAAGCACGCCCAATACCACACAACCCACAACCACCACCCACCAACACAACCACCACCCACCACCACCACCCCCCACAACCCACCACCACCCACCATCCATTATGCTTCCAGAAGCACGCCCAATATACCACAAAACCCACCACCATCCCACCCACCAAACCAACCCACTAATCCCCAAAAACCACCCACCTTGACCACCTTGACCACCTTGACCACCTTACCACCTTACCACCTTACCACCTTACCACCTTACTGCACTTACCCCCCCCCCCCCCCGCTCACCCATACAATCCAACATCCACCCCCCTCCCCTCCTCTTCCAAACCACACACATAAACCTCCCCCCTCCTCCTCATCCCTCATACCACTATCTATCTCTAATCTCTACCCGTGAAACTCATTCTCTCTTCCATTCAACCAAAACTACTACTACGCCACCCACCACACACACACCCACCACCACCATCCTTCACACTCTACACACACACACCCACCACCATCCTTCACACTCTACACACACACACCCACCACCATCCTTCACACTCTACACAAAAGCAACAAAATATCTTCCGAAACACTAACTCTAATAAAAACAAACAATCTTTGTCTCCGTCAGTCGTACACACACACAGACTAGACCGATTAACTGCCGAAATCTGAACTGTGACACCGAGACAAACCTCTCACAGATGTACGTTGTTCGTTCGTTCGTTCGTTCGTTCATGCTTTGCCTACCTACTTAGTTAGCTAGCTTCCCGTCCCACACGTCATTTGTTTGCCATAGCTAACCCTCTCTCCCCCCCTCCTCCTCAGAATCAGACAACAACCCTTCATACAACAAAAAAAATAATACCGTCCTCACCACCAACACAAAAACCCCCAGTCGACAACAAGTCCACTTCTACTCACATCACTGTGCCACCTCCTCACAGACACACCACGCGCCGTTTCTAAGACCTCGCAATTACGCTTAAGTCGCAAGTCGCAAGATCGGCACAGCTCACCCCCTCACCCCTCACTCCTCTCCCCATCACCCCTTCCACAAAAGCAAAAAACAAAAAAAGAGCAACTCCTCAAGGCGCCACCTGAGGATCTGTGATTTTCCGAGACATTCCAACGAACCGGGCCCCATTGAACCACCACCCACTGGGACCTT
This sequence comes from Pseudogymnoascus sp. 03VT05, assembly GCA_001662645.1. Taxonomy (NCBI): domain Eukaryota; kingdom Fungi; phylum Ascomycota; class Leotiomycetes; order Thelebolales; family Thelebolaceae; genus Pseudogymnoascus; species Pseudogymnoascus sp. 03VT05. Next base: position 149,787 of record KV459391.1, on the reverse strand, counting down.
ATTTAAAGGGAAACCACCTCGCCCTTTACCTACCACCACCACAACCACCACTACCACAAACCCATACACACACCCCAAGACCTAGCGACAAGATGTCAGGCCACACCTTCCCCGGCCGCCACGGCTCGAACCCCTTCAGCGACGCCCCCGAGCCCCCTCATACAGGCACCGAGACCCTCCCCACGCGCCCCATCAACCAAGTAGTCGAAGAAGAAGAGGGCGACGCCGTCGCCAGCCCCACCACCGGCAGCTTCCCCGGGTCCAAAACCTCATCCGACCCCTTTGGTGGCGCCGACGGCACCTCTGACGGCCCGCCTTCCTCCTTCAAGCCCTCCTCCGACGGCTTCCCCTCCAACTACGGGATGGGTCGCCGCACGTCTGTATCGGCGGAGTCGATGAACCCCACCGATTCGGCGAGCGATAAGTGGACGCCGCCGTTTTATAAGAAGACGGATGAGCAGCTGCAGAGGTTGAGGACGGCGATTGGGGCGCATACGCTGTTTAGGGCGCTGGATGATGAGCAGAGTCGTATGATTATTGGGGCATTGGTGGAGAAGCCGATTCCGGCTAAGAATATTAAGGTTTGACCTCCCCCCTCTCTCCCTCCCCTTTCCTTCCCCATTCCTCCCCCCCATTCCTCCCCCTATTCAACACCGTAGTCTGAAAGTATGTACTGACGAAAACAAGGTCATCTCCCAAGGCGACCAAGGCGATTACTTCTACATCGTCGAATCCGGCTCCTTCGACATCTACATCCACCCCTCCGGCAGCGTCCAACCCGGTCCCTCCGGCCTCGGCACAAAAGTCGCAACCATAACCGTCGGCGGCACCTTTGGCGAGCTCGCCTTGATGTACGGCGCCCCCCGCAACGCGACCGTCATCTCTGCTGCTAATGACTGCGTCCTCTGGGCGCTGGATCGCGTCACGTTTAGGAGGATCTTGATGGATTACACCTTCACCCGTAGGAGGATGTATGAGAAATTCCTCGCTGAAGTCCCCCTCTTATCCAGCTTGAACGATTACGAACGCTCCAAAATCGCCGACGCCCTTGAATCCTGTAAATACGCCGCCGGCTCAACGATCATCAAGGAAGGCGACGCGGGGGAGGCATTCTACCTCCTTGAAGACGGCGAGGCGAGCGCATACAAGAAAGATCTCGATAAACCGGTTAAGAATTACCGGAAGGGCGATTACTTCGGCGAGTTGGCGCTGCTGAATAAAGCACCCAGGGCGGCGAGTGTGGTGTGTGTTACGGATGTTAAGGTCGCGACGTTGGGGAAGGATGGGTTTCAACGCCTTCTTGGGCCCGTGGAGGGGATTATGAGGAGGGAACGGTATGAGGGGGTTGAGACGGTGGATCCGTTGGTTAGGGAGTAGTGGGGGGTTGGACGGGGAAAGTCGTACTGTGTGTTTGTTTTTGTGCCTTTTTTTTCGTGGGGGAAGCAAGAGGTTGAGGGATGTGTTGTGGGTGTGTTGGGGTGCTTTACATGGCGTTTGGGGGTGTGAAGGGGGAGAGCGCTGTAATGGCGTGGCGTGGTGTGCTGTGTGGTGCGTGAGATGGGGGATGGGGATGAAAGGGGGATGCACGCTTTGCTCTTGATGGGTGAGTGTACTCTCATCCCCGGGGAGTATGAGATGGAGATGTGGGAAACTCGAGGGAAATGGGGTGAGAATGAGGGGATGAGATGGAAGATGAGAGGGCATAGAGTAGCGAGATTTCGACAAGTTAATTGATTATGTTACATTTACATTTATTTCCAGCACGCATTTATGATTGTGCTTGTGTGTCATGTGTGTCATGTGTATGTCATGTGCCTTTTTTATATTCGCACACACCTCTCTCTCGAGTATCTCGCGTCTCTCAACCCGACGTCTCATGATATACAACCGCCGCCCGCCTCCCTCCCACTCTCTTATCTTCTGCAAAACAGTGTCTCCCATCCATCAACCCAGCGCCAGACAGTGTAGTATACACACCCACCTCATCCCACCCCACAGAAAACGCCCAAACTCCACCCCCCGCAACACGCAGTCCCATATCCAGTATCATATCAACCAACCCAGCCCCCCTTCACTGTCCTCACGCGCCTAACACCTCGAGACGTTCCCTCCTCAACCCCTCAGCAGCAACACCCGTCTCCACCACCCTCCCCACCCCCGCCCTCCACGTCCTTTCTAACACCTCCATCTCAGCCCCCACCGCCTCCTGCCTACCCCTCCTCTCACTAACCACCCTCTCAATCTCCTCCTTCGTCTCTGCTAACTCCCTCTCCAGCCCTTCTAGTACTTCCGCCGTCTGCGCATTCCCAGCAAGCCACTCCTCCTTCCCCCTGCCCCCTCCCTCCAAGTTCTCCAGCCCACGAACTCGCAACCGGAGATACGTAGACGTCATCCCCGCGACTCTAACGGCGTTTTCCACCTCCGAAATTGAACTCCCTGCACCCGGCGTGTCGAGCTCTTCGTAGCGGCTCATATCGATTGCGGTCATCTTCTTTGGCGCGGTGGAGGAGGGATCGAAACCGGCTAGTTGTGGGCAAGGCGGCAGGTTTGGGTGGGTTGCTGGTAATGGGACGGGGAGGGAGGAGGTGATTAGGGAGCGCGCGGTGGTGAGGGAGGTGGGGGAGGGGGGGGTGTCTATGTCTGGGGGAGGGGGGGGGTGGGTTAGCTTGGGTTTGCGGGAGGGGGGGAGAGGTTGACTGGAGGGGAGGAGAAGGAGGGAGGGTGGAGGGGGGAGGGAGGATTTGGTGGGGGGGGGACGAACAAGGTAGGGATTCAAAGGTTGTGTTTGTTGTTAGCGACATTGTCGTGTGTGGTTGTGCGTTTGACGCGCGTGAGGTATGTGAGGGTTCGTGGAACTGATGGAGCTTGTAGCTGGTTGTCGTGAGGATTGGAGAGCTGTTGCGGTGTGGTAGTGGTGAGGGAGGTGGTTGTGGTTGTGAGGCGCGTGAATCTATGATGGGTTTAATAAATTTGGGTAGATGGATGGATTGGAGATAAGTATGGGTATGCATGTGTGCCTTATATGTGAGGTTTCAACATAGTCTTTTTTTGCGGCGAGTTCATGGGGCATTGGGTATGATATCACGAAGTTCGATGAATTAGACTACAGAAACGCCAAATCACTCAAATCACATCAATTAACAGAATAAAAAGTAATAAAAGGTAAGCTCGTAGTGTTCATTTTCATTTCTACTCGCCCCCTCCAGCAAAAAGCAAGAAGGGTTGTGCCTACCCCTCGGACACAAACTATTGACGCCAGAGTGCAATCCCCCACGCCAATCCCAGCCCGTAATCCCACCACCACCAGCCTCAAGCCCAACGTCGTCGTCGTCAGAAAAGACGCGCTGCTTAGACCTTGAAACCTCTCGACGCACGACGTCCACGAGCCTTCTCGAACTTGCGGCCCTTGGACTCGACCTTAGGCTTCTTGTGCTTGTGGGGACCCATGCCGAAGTGCTTAACAGCCTCACGAGCATTCTTAGGACCACGAAGGAGGAGGGTGTTGCTTCCGGTAGGAGCGCGGAGGGCCAGCTGATCCAGGGTGAGGATCTCGCCGCCGGCGGCCAGGATGCGGGCGCGGGCAGTGGCGGTGAAGCGGAGGGCGGCGACGCTCAGCTTGGGGACGGCCAGGAGACGGTTGTCGTCGGTGACGGTGCCGATGATGACGACGGTCTTGTTGTTGGACTTCTCGGAGACGTTGGCGACGATCCTGGAGAGAGACACTGGGGGCCTGTTGATGCGGGACATGAAGAGGCGGCGGAGGACGACCTTGTTGAAGGAGGACTCGGTGCGGCCTGGTGGTGCCGTGGTGTTAGCTGGCTGTTTTCTCCTGTTTTGGGAGATGGGGGGGGGTGCGAGGGTGGACTTACGGGCCAAGAAGCGGTAGAGCTTGACGAGCAGCTTCAAGTAGACGTTGTCAGACTTGGGCGCCTTGCGGTGCGTGCTGCGGACATGGTGTGCGTCGAGATCGATACCTATTAGAAAAATCTCCCATCAGCCTATGTTCAATATGCTCTTTGTAAGATCCGGTCTTGCGACTGCGGAAAAGTACTTCGCAAAGATCAGGTCGAAAAAGAGTTTATCCCCCCCCGTCACCTTGCGGCGAAACTGGAGGTTCCATTCTTTGACAACTTCATGATCCCCACTTGCATACGAAGGCGAAGATTGGTAACATACCCATCTTTGCGGTTTGTCGAAACTGGTCGTTGTCGTCGGGTTGGTGATGCTGTCGAACAACTTCGGTGGGAGAAATTGAGAATGTGCGCGCGGAAAACCTAACCGAAAAGGCTGGGGTGCCTTAGGCATGAAAAACACAAAGAAAATGCTCTAACGCCGCTAGCTTCCAACCCCTGCCGGCATGTCAATCCTACCTCACGTGCCTTTCCCCCTCTACTCAGTTGGCGATTCTCGTTTCCCAACACAAAACAGTTACATATAATCTCTTCTATTACTGTATATAGTTATATATCAAATATGGCTTTGTACAAGTGATCTATAAAATCCCGTCGTCTATTTGCATACCGCTTCCTAATGTGACGAATAACCACCACCAGCAGTTTCACGCCTCCCACCCCCAATCATTCAGATATTTGAAACATCATCGTTCATACCTACCAAGAAGTCTCTCGTCATCTCAAAGCTGAGCCAGCTACTCGCCATACTAGGCGCAACCTTGAGCAGATTCGGGACGATGCCCTTGTATAATCCCTTGACGCCCTCCTGTGCGATAATTACCTTCACGGCGTCGAATACCCCCTTGTACTGATAACCCATCCCCGACATCGTATTGATCTGGAAGCGTCGTCGCAGAACGTCGCTGGCAAATATTAGGATTTCCACAAGAAGGAGTTAACGCGTGACTTACAATGGGTATGTGCACGTCTGTGCAACGGCCCCCGAGATTGCGCCTGCGGCAAGCTTGCGTACGGCGCTGGGGTTTTTATCACCCTCTGGTGTAAAGTGTTTCCGTACAAGTTCATATGTCATAAAATTCAAGCCGACCTGCAACTTGTCAATAACGGGGCTTAAGAGTTGTAAGGTTTGAACTTACGTAGGGTGCAACACCGGCGACGGTGGGTACGATGCCTCGGTATAGAGCAAGAATGCCACCTTCGGTCTTATACATCATGACCATAGTGCTCCACATCCCGGGTAACTTGGATCTGGGAACATTGCTAAGCGCGGCGAATGAGGCTGACTGAATCGAAAGGCGGGTGCGGACAATATCAAGTGGGTATGTAAAGAAAACAGAAGTGATTCCAGCGGCTCCTCCGCATATTAATCGCCTGAACGATGAGAGGTCGGCACCTGGTGTTGGCTCGAAGAACTATTATAAACAGTTAGTCACCAGAGTTCCCAGGAGAGTAAACATGCTGCCTACCTTCTTGTAGAAGTTGTAGCTACCAAACTGCACGGCTGAATACGGTACTATACGGACACAGTTTGTTCCGTTACCCCTCATAAACCCCTTCCATCCTTCCTCACGCCAAATCCTAGCCAATGACTTCGAGACAGACTGAGTGTATTCTTGACGACCAGCACCCTGGATTTGGTATAAGATCTTGAGTCTCTCTAGCGGCGAGACAACAGTTCGAGAGACGGCGCCGGCAACACCTCCAGCGCAGAACGCAGCGGTTACCGGTTGTGAAAAGAAATCTTGCACCTGTAGGACCCTGAGGCTCAGTTTGGGCTTTAACGCCCTCTCTGCTGGCTATTGCGGTTGACGTTAGCAGGGATTCCACACCAAGACTGAGAGCATGAGGAACATACGTCTGACATCGTGGCGATTGGTTAAGCAATCACTCCACGGGTCGTAGTTCGAGCAGCACCGCTGGGTTTCCAAAACATTAATCCCAGGTTGCAGGGTAGCCAGTGGTTTCGGCGCAGATCTGAAAGCGTCGGGCCCTCGTAAATTCTCCGATGCGCGTCGTGAATGGGATGGGTTGGTGCGTTATTAAATTTCGTGGTTGCTGCACACGGGGATCAATGAGCGGTAATCCTGGGGTGAAGGGTGGTTTTTGAAGGGTCTAGATGCTGGGCCATCCAGGGTGGCAGGGCGAAAGTAGACGTGATCCTGCAAGGCTGATGAGCCTGGGATGTTCTAGGTCGAGCTTCGTGACTGGTTTACAGTAAGGTATAGTCGAAGTCAGTCGCATCGCAGAAGCTTAGAGTGGAGAGGGTGTGATTTGGCGTGGGTGGAGATGCTCTGGACCGTAGCAAGTAATATCATCTGTCCACGGCTGGAAGAGGCTGAGAGAAGTCAACAATGCCGACCGGATTATCTTCGTAACAAGGTGCATCCGACCCGTCCTGTTGCCGACGACGGAAAGTCACGTGGCTGTCTGCCAACTCCCGCCCTTTGATGCCTGAGGCGACAAATCTTAGCTGCAAACGGATAGTGCATGGGGCGGCGCCGCCTCGTTATCCATGGCTCGTGTTATCGTCCGTCAACATACCGAATCCCTCCTTCCAACGTCTCATTCCCCATAATCGTCATAAGCTCCTACGAGCGCATATTGCAATCCAAGCTCAATAAACGACACAACTTCGACTGTCAAAACTTAAATTGGAAGGTTCTATTTGGGTGCTCACTGGGAGCTTGCATTGGCTTTTGGCCCGCTCTAACCCTTCCAAACAAGATACTCACTCAGCCAGCAACGGCCACCTCGGATCACTCAACCACCTAGATCCATCAACATGTCTCGTGGCGGCGGAACAACCCTCTACGTGACAGGCTTCGGCCACGGAACCAGGGCTAGAGACCTTGCGTACGAGTTCGAACGGTACGTCTACAACAAAAGTCGAAAACTCGATGATCAGCCTCGAGTCCGATGATCCCCTGCCTCGTCCTCACACCCTCCCTCGAGACTTCGCTGTCAGCTTCCTCACGTCCTGCCTCCGCTCAACCCTATCTCCCCATTCCTCCGATCGAGCAGTCGCATCACGGCACAGGAATGGTCCCCATACTCGCCTTCCGCACGGGAAGGCGTCCATACCGCGACAGCTTTGGCCTTTACAAGCTCCTACTCATTTATTGGACTCATCAACATCTGTCCCTTGCGAAATTCCAGTACTGACAAGGCATATTACAGCTATGGGCGTCTCGTCCGGTGTGACATTCCAGCTCCTCGGACTGCAGCAAGCCGCCTGTGAGTCTCTAGTCTCTTTTTCTGTACGCACTTCTAATATGGTTGACACTAAAGCAGGTTTGCCTTTGTCGAGTATGAGAGTCGCCGTGATGCCGATGATGCTTATCATGAGCTGCACAACAAGCGCATTGGACGGGATGATTTGCTGAAGATTGAGGCAAGCATACCGACATTTCCCAGAGTATCTCGTTACTAACGTTCATACTAGTGGGCTCGCACACCACCTTCTGCTTCCTGGCGCTTTGACACAGGCAGGGACCGTGAGCGTGCTCCGGGTAGACGTCGCTCCCCCCGCCGCCGTTCTCCGTCTCCGCGCCGTGGCCGCGACTACTCTCCTCTGAAGGATGATAGGCGTGACTATGACCGCCGTGGGGATAGATCCCGCAGCCCTGATGATAGGTGCGTATTTGCTACCAATGGCCAATCATAATTGCTAACAATTGTATCTAGGGATAGGGAGATGAAGGATGAACGTGATGACGTTCGTGAGAATGGCACTAACGGTGACGACAGAAAAGGTGATTTCCATTCTCAAGCGCATCGTTTCATGGCTAACTTCTCAGCGGCCACAGAGTCTCCTCCCCCAGTCCACGATGATCTGGACACTGCAGAGTAATTACGGGTGGTTTCCTAAACAGTCTGTATTCGGTGCCAGAGAGTGTTTCTGTTCAATCAGTGGTGGTGGCGCTTTCTCAAATGGTCCCAAGGAGGCTTTATTAAAGGCCAAAACTGTTCTATAACATATGGTTTAACTCAATTTCGTAGTACAGTGCAAATTATGATAATAATCCAAACTATTGCTTGCCAAGACCCGTCGTCTATGAACCTTGCTGGTGATCACGCCTCGTATTGGCCAATAGAAAAAAAAAACATAATGAGATATCACAGAAGCGACCCAGAAATACTTTACGGGAGCTTTACTATGGATATGGTAAAGGATAGGAAGAGTGTTAGGATTGTTATTACGATGTTATTTTTGAGAACAGTGAATTTGGAGCAAGCACAATTTAAGAATAATTCTTTTAATGAAACTGTTTATTGCAAGTAGGCTCGAGAGCATAAAATATTTGACTGTAATGTGCTTGTTGGTAAGAATTTACATTTTGTCGTGCGTTGCCATCAAGGAACCTAGAGGGAATTAGTATATTATATAGTAGAGAAGAAAGGAATATTGCTTACCAATGAATGTAACAACCAATCTGCTGCGGATCTGGCAAATATCCTCGGGAACCAACCAGATGGTAGCCCCAAGCTTTCTTGCGATACTGATGCTCAACTTGGCGTTCAGGTACGCCTCATCCTCGGTGCGGCCAGATGTAACCAAATCGTAGTCGACGTAGCTGCTCTTCATCCCGTTGAGAACATCAAGCAAGAAGGTACCAGTGCCAATGGAAGAATCCTTGAACGAACGAATGGCGGAGCTCTTTCCACCCTTGCGAGACATCTCGTTGGCCCACTTGACCATCTCTGCGTCAGTGATCTCACGCTTGCCCATGCGCTGTGCAAGGTCAGACAGAGTCTCGGAAATATCCTTCCGCATCAGTTGCCAGACAAGTCCGAGTGTAAGGGTTTTTTGTCCATCTGTGATATCTGCACCCTGGATTCCGACCAGCGAAAACCTGTTCTGTTTACCCAACTCGATTGCGTAGTTTGTGTTCTCCACGGCCTTGAATCGCGAGATCTCGGCCCCGGATGCTGGAGCTTTGTTCACGTGTTTCCAGTTCACGGAACCCTTGATAACCTTGTCATATGCCTGCAGGAGAACAGTGCCATCTCGTAGATCATCAAAGAGGGAGTTGACAGATGGGTTGACATCCAGACTGTTGAGCCAGAGAGTGAAAACTCTCGCCTCGCGCTCTCCTTCCGCATCGAAATCGTCGACCTGCAGCTTCTCCTCCTCGGTAATGGGGTCCAATGCTGGGTGGGTGTTGAAGAGATTAGCGACGAATGCGAGGTTGAGCTTCGGGTTTCCAGCAACAAGAGATGTCGGGCTAAGGAACTTGCGGCAGTCCAATCTGTCGGCATTTTGCAGCACTTCTTCTGCGCGTTGCAACAGGTCCTGTGTCTGAAGCGGCGAGCGGCTGCATGTCTCCGGCGCGATCTGGTTGAGGAGGACAGTATAGTTCTCGCCATCCTTGATATCGGTGGAAAAGTTGGTTACCCTAATCAACGTTAGACCTGATTAACTGTATGGAAATGGGACGCTTACCTTCTTGGCCAGTTGGCTGCCTTCAGGTGGTAATTGAACCATCTCAAAAGAATCTGCTCGGGGGCCAGGCGCAGGAACTGTTCAAGGGTCTCATCTTCCTCAAGTAGTCTGTACAATTCCGGGTGCAGCTTGATATCGATTTTCCCAAGAAGACCTCTCCGAATAACCTGCCAGATCAATCCCAGGATCAGATGCTCGCGGACTTCAATGATATCTCCGCTACCAATGTTGACAACCGAACAACCAATACCCTTTGCCGACTCGATAACAATGTTGTTGTTCTCCGTCATGTGGAATGCATTCAATGTCTTGATCTTCTTCCCTGACCTGTTGAGTACTCGCTCATCGATAGTATCGGGGACACTGTCGTTAATCAACTTGGCAAGCACCAATCCGTCCTTGCATTTATCAAACATCTCGAATGTGTCCGTAGGGAAGGGCAGCAGGTGTCCCACGTCTGGGTCGCCAGCAAGGACAGCATTGATATGCCTGGTGAACTCGGTTCGCTCATCCTCATTGATGGTGTGTGTAACGTTTGCAGACGAGCCCTGGACATGGATACGACCGCTGGCGCTTGGCTTCGAAGCATGTCCCATAGTAGGCTTCTGCGATGAGGGTGGTGCTGGGCGCGATGGTCCGGTCGACATTCGCTTTTGCGCCGGAGACGATTCGCGCAATTTGGAAACCAGCTTCACTCGAGTTAGCAGCCAAATGGGCTATGATAGTATACATGAATACTTACGCCGACATAATCTTCCAGCTCAACTCTCCGCGACGAGTCAAGCTCGACCTCCTTCAGGGCCTGCCTCACGACATCGTACGGTTGTCTCTCGCTCTGTTGGGTGGCTTTGATCGCCGTTCCCTCGTCAATGTAACCTTTCTCGTCCACATCTAACTTGCGGAAGGCATCTTGGAGCCCAAAGATCTCATCTTGCTGGAATTCCGGAAACTTCCTGTAATGAGTTCCGTCAGTCAGGCGCAAACAAAGGACAGCAAAGCGGGGCAATCGGGTGAACGTACCGCTGGAGCTTGATGACATTCATGGCGAGTAATCCGATGATGCTTCTCGCACCGGTCGTTGGATCTAGATTGGTGGTCGAGCACTGGAATGGTAGTTATGCCAATAGTTGCGAATCGAACTTTGGGTAAGCGTCGTCAGTGCTCCTGGCGCCGTAGAACCTTCGATTCGCGTATGGAGGGGTACTCTTGGTTGGGCCCTTGCGGGATATATGGCTTCCTTTCAGCTTCGAGTATCGTGACGTCGTTCAAGAGACAATACTCGAACAGTTAATGCTTCAAGGGAGCGTATGTAAAGAACTAATTTGTGAATTGTTTACTGCCTGGCGATTTCTTCGGTGCCTAGTAAACTACTCGCTGGTGGGAATAAGAGAGGGGCTGAGGGGTTACAGGCGTCACTGAAACCCAGCCACATTGACCCAAGCCACAGCCACCACGCCAAATAAACGATTACGTCGGCGCTAGTGCGTCACTTTGACCTTGAGGGCTATATGCACTTCTACTTGGGCTTCTACCAGGAACTGTACATAATTTTATTTCACAAATATTCAAAATAAATGGCAGATACAATGGAACGAGCGTTTCAGTTAACTTTATCTTTATAATACAGTAATCTATAAATGACCCCAGTATTCCCCATGATCCGAGGCAACTCCAGAAGGCGGACCAGACGCCCCATTTGACCCATATGCACAAGTCGATAGGAGTTTATCGACAGCTGGTGCTCCATACTGCAGCTTTAACCAACTAAACCCTCCCTGCTAACAATATTGCTCCCAACTATAGCTCCCTGAAATCACTAGGACGGCTTCTCTTCTGTCGTCCCTGGTGTCGGTGTGGGTTGACGGGATTCCTGAAATATGCGTTGTCCTCCTCATTTGGCAAGTTCCCTGCAAAAACCGTCTTCTGTTGATTTGGGAACTCGCCCGGCTGAACTGATGGCATATTCTGTCTTGGATTATTATAACCGCCTCCTCCATTCCCCATACCTCCCCCGTATCCGCCACCATACGGTCCATTCATATTAGGCATGTTCATGTTCATGCCGGGAAATCCGCCGTTCATGGGGAAGCCGTTCATGGCCATCATCGGATTCATCATCGGGTTCATCATCCCGTACGCATTCATCATATTCATATTCATGTTGCCCATTCCCATGCCCATCCCGTACCCGTTCCCAAACTGTTGGGACATGTCGAAGGGTGCGTTTGGAAATCCTTGCATGGGGTTCATGCCGTTCATCATGGCGTGTTGTTGTTGCATTCCTGCCTGTCGTTGCGCTTCCTGCTGTTGCATCGCCTTGGGGCCCTTAGGTATCTTGGGATTCTCAAGGAGATCCTCTGCAGGACGTTTCTTAGAGTCAGGTCCAGTAGGGTTAGCTACTAGTGACTTCTCCGACGGCTTTTCTGAATCGGAAGGTTTTGGGGATGAAACGACAGCAGGAGATCCGGGCTTTGGCGACGCGGATCCAGCCTTCTTGGCATTTGGCTCGGTTGGGGCTTGTTCTGATGCGGGTTCGGGGTTGCTAGGACTCTTTGGGGCCTCTTTTATTTTTTCTTTCTCTTCAAGATAATCCTTGATGAGTTTAGACACCTCTTCGTCAGGTTTTAAGTTGTCAATCAGAACTTCTTCTGTTTGACAACCCGGGCATTTGAAATCGCTCTCAATGAGTGCGTTAGTTATGCAATCATTGCAATACGTCTTCTCACAACAAGGCGTCTTCATTGGGTCTATGAACATGCGTTTGTCGATTGGGCACTCTAATCCTCTTTCTTGCAACTCCTTGTTACCTGATGCAGCTGCTTGTTGCGCCGCAGCAGATGACTTCGTCTTTGCCTGAAACTGCTCCCAAGAAGCCTTGTCCGGCTCTGCAACAACAAACTCACCTTCGGCGTTAACCATGACACCGGATGGAGCCTTTACATCATCCGACATCCCGTCGCCTGTGAGAGCAACTGGCTTCTCGACTGTCCTTAGCATAGACCTAGGAATTCCTGTTGTTCGCTTGACTCGTGGTTTGTTGTCGAACGTTGGATCGTCATTTGTTGGGCATACTTGGATCCAATGTCCCTTCTCTCCACATCGATAGCATACGTACCCCGTAGGCGGCTCGTGGTCTGGGACGTTGGGGGGTGGCCCTCCTTTCTTGTTGCCACCGGAACGGGCGACAGGTGTTTGGCTGCAGAAGGTTAGTACTGGGCGGTTGTTTTTGGAGATAGGGGACAAAAACTTACTTCGCCATCTCATCCTGTTGTGCGGACCACTGCTCGTTCTGTGCTTGAAACATGGCAGCCATACGTTCTTCCTCTGACATTGCATCGTTCATTTTGGGTGCAAAGTTGGAGCTCACGGCTGCCTTCGAGGTGGATTTAGCGGTAGGCATCTCCTTCCTGGATGAATTCTTTGCATTAACTGGCATCTTCCCCGACATGTAGCGAGCCGCCTTGCCCGCTCCAGCCTTTATGGGCGGTAAGCGGCGGGCGATGATCGAGGTTGACCTCGGAATTATTGTGGTGTCATCAGTATACTCTATTGTACTGTTAGTAATAAATCTTCTACGTCTGTTTCGCACATACCTTCGTTTCCATCTTCGTTATATATTTTGAGGTCAAATTCCGTTCCATCTCCCAAGCCGCCTTTTATAATAATATCACGTTTCAGCTCGAACACAGAGATTCCGGTGCCGTCAAATTCGACCCGGGTGGGTTCCTTTTGCGACTTGAACTTGAAGAAAACGGAAGAAGTCATCGTGGCAATATTTTAACCACGTTAATGTTGGTGAACTCCAGTCTTTGGGCGGTCAGCCAGGAGGTACTGGAGATGGGATGAAATATTTCGTGGACTGTTGGTATCGTTTTGTGTCGTACTTGGTTTTCGACTCCGTATATATGATGTGATGGTCTCCCTCTAATCTGTCGCACGATTTGATGGCAAACGACACCCAGTTTTCAGTAGACGCAACAGGCTTGAGCCAGGTAGTGCGACCGTACAGAGCCAAGGTTATTTTTTATCTTTTTTTTCGTACTGAGATATGGGGAATCAAGTTCTGATTTCAATAGCTCAAAAAATCTGGAAAGAGAGCAGAAAAACACGACGGAAAATGTACAAATGGCAGCGATGAAGCCGCAAAAATAAGAGTTGAACAACAAGTAACCGCCCGTAACAGCCTCAGCAGTTGACCAATCCCAACAACCTCAAGCTACATCCACAGTATCAACAGGTCACCTTGGACTGACTGTCTAGTTCGATGCCAAATGTATCCACAGCGAGCCTGATGATATCTCTTCTGCAATCACTTTGTATACTAAGATGTCTGTGGGTTAATCTTTCAGTGTGCACCTGGAGGAAGGATCGAGGGTTGAGTTCGCTGATGGATTTGGATGTGAATCGCGTCTGACTACAGGCTGGATCGAGTTGTCAAGAAATAGAGATCGCTCAAGTCAACCGCTAGCGCTCAAGTCGAAGATGATGATTCAGTTGTTGAAGAGTTCGGATGGAGAAGTTCGATGATGAAGGTTGAAGAGTGAGGTTGGCAGACGAACTGGGGGAAGTATGAACACGAGCAAGTGGCGGAGTTAGACTGCTTACTAATCCACGCTAGCATAAATAGAGCTAGACTCTTTCCATATACAGTACGGCGCCAAAAGTCTCCGTACGGGTCTGTGCTTTTCCCACACAAAAAGACAGTCGTTTACTGCAATTTGAGCATTGACCCGTACGGAGACTTTTGGCGCCGTACTGTAGCATTCTGCAACGTTGTGGCCCGTGCGCGTGTGACACAGAGACGGGCGGGGTGGTATGGCTGAAAAGTTATAAAGGATAGAGGGGTCGTTGTTCAGTCATTCAGCTGGTTTGACAACGCCGCCGCGCAAGATAATTACCATGCCTACCGTGCATTTGTTAGACTATGTTGCGGGTAATATTCGCAGCTTAGTCAATGCCATAGAAAAAGTTGGCTACACAGTCGAATGGGTCAAATCTCCCGAGGATGTTGAAAAGGCCGATGTGAGTCGTTCTGGAGCTATTGGCGGGGTTTAAATGGTTCTGGTATTGATATCTACCATAGAGACTAATCCTCCCTGGCGTTGGCCATTTCGGTCATTGTCTAAACCAACTATCCTCCGCCGGATACCTCCCCGCGATACGGAAGCACATCCAAACTGGCAAGCCATTTATGGGCATATGCGTCGGGCTCCAAGTAGTGTTCGAGGGCTCCTCGGAAGCCCCAGAAGTCGCCGGACTCGGTATAATTAAAGCCACCCTTGATAGGTTTGACGATACCACGAAGTCAGTTCCACACATCGGCTGGAACAGCGCCGCGTCCGACAAGGAATTCTTCGGCCTCCGATCGGACTCAAAATACTACTATGTCCACTCATACAAGGTGCCATACGTTAAGGGCCAACTGGAGGATCAAGGCTGGTCTGTTGCGACGGCGCGATATGGAGGCGAGGAGTTTGTGGGTGCGGTGATGAAAGACAACGCCCTCATTACACAGTTCCACCCTGAAAAGAGTGGTATGGCGGGGTTGAGAGTGCTCAAGGCCTTTTTGGACGGAGACGCAACCTCTTCTACCGGTGGTGTCTCTGCCAGCGCCCCCGTCACCGAGGGTTTGACAAAGCGAGTTATTGCTTGCCTGGATGTCAGGGCCAATGATAGCGGCGACCTGGTCGTCACCAAGGGTGACCAGTATGATGTTCGGGAGAAGGGTAGTGGAGGAGATGTGCGCAACTTGGGGAAGCCTGTTGAGATGGCCAAGAAATACTACGAGCAAGGAGCTGATGAGGTTACGTTCCTTAACATCACAAGCTTCAGGGACTGCCCAGTTGCGGATCTTCCTATGCTGGAGGTTCTTAGGCAGACATCGAAAACTGTTTTCGTTCCCCTGACGATTGGAGGAGGAATTAGAGATACTGTGGATACCGATGGCACGAAAGTATCCGCCTTGCAAATTGCAACCATGTACTTCAAGAGTGGTGCAGACAAGGTCTCCATAGGATCGGATGCTGTAACTGCAGCCGAGGAATACTATGCGGCTGGCAAGAAGCTTTCCGGCAAGACAGCGATTGAGCAAATCTCCAAGGCATACGGAAACCAGGCTGTAGTTGTCAGCGTGGACCCAAGGCGCATATACGTTTCCAGCCCAGAAGAGACGACCCATTCGATCGTCAAAACATCGACACCGGGTCCCAACGGAGAAGGATACTGTTGGTACGCTTGCACTATCAAGGGTGGACGAGAGACTAGAGATACGGATGTTATTCAGTTGACCCAGGCGGTTGAGGCCATGGGCACGGGCGAGATCCTGCTTAACTGCATTGACAAGGATGGCACTAACAGCGGGTTTGACCTTGAGCTTATTGATCACGTCAAGAGCGCCATTACGATTCCAGTTATCGCGTCAAGTGGCGCTGGAAACCCAGGCCACTTTACGGAGGTATTCTCAAAGACAAAGACTGATGCTGCACTGGGAGCTGGTATTTTCCACAGAGGAGAGTATACTGTGATACAGGTCAAAGATGAGTTGATTGACAAGGGATTTATGATCAGGCAGTTTGAAGATCAGATATAGAAGTATCGAATTGAAAATCAATATTATCCATTTCCGTAACTCCTGCGCCATGACTTTCACCACAAAGCACAAAGTAAACTAGTTAAGTGTTCTTGTCTGCCCTGCGCATCAAGCAATAGCCTGCTTCTCAAGATGGACTAGACCATTCGGCGGCTGAATTTTCAGTTAGTTTGAAGTTAATAAATGGAGACTGGTGACTCACGGGCGAAAACTGTCGTAGTTGTACTCCTGCCTCCCTGAAGACGGCCGCTGTCTCGCCATCCATGCTATACCCCTGACTGTAAACGACCTCGCTAATGCCAACCTGTGCTATTTTGATGCTGCATGTCAAACATGGACATGTATCGCAGTACAATATAGCGCCCTCGCGGATCCTCTCCCTCCCTGCCTCCAACAACGCATTCTCCTCGGCATGGATGCACAAACACGTTGACAAGCCGACGCCAGATCCCTGTGCATCATTGCACCTAGGGCATCCACCCTCACCACAGTTCTTGAGTCCTCGAGGCGTGCCGTTGTAGCCAGTGCTGATGACGCGCTTCTCTCTCACCAAGACACATCCAACCCTGCGCTTCATGCAGTTACTCCTTTGAGCCGCGAGGGATGCGAGCTGCATGAAGTATTGGTCCCAGCTAGGCCTCAGGCGGTCTTCATTTGTCAAGTCTAGTTTCCCTAGAGTGGCATAGAGGTGTGCCAGGTCTGACGATGTGTTCAGAAGACGAATTGTTGCTCGTGAAATGAGCGGCAGCAAGCCACCAGTTGGGTTGAACAGGTGATCATCTGACCTCAAAACAAAGTCCTCAAGGGAGAGACCTTCATCCGACTGAGGTGATGAAGTAGAAGAGGTCAGTCGCCTCTGAAAACGCTTCCAACGCACATTTACAGGTGCATCAACGCTGATGAGAATGAAAAAGGGTCGGCGGACGAGAATGTCGAGAACGGCTTCACAGTAAATGTCGGTTGTCACCCAACGGCGCTGCCATTGTGTAGTCACAAAGTTAACCAGGTCATCTATGGTATGAAAGGTGTGTTTGTCGTCCGTCAAAGGCTCGTTTGCTGAGTGTTGTAGGCGCAAACGCGTGAATCCATGGTGCTCAATCAGATATTGAGCAACCGTCCTCTTCCCCGAACAAATGCCACCACAGAGACCAACAAACATTTCGTCGCTTTGCAAACAAATACAAGAAATCGACTGTGGCAGAATAACAGCTTAGAACTTCAAAGGAATGTTCAAGGAAATCTGATATTATAACCTTTGCGTCAACGCACAGGAGGCTTGGAGCTTTGCTGTCGGACAAAAGAAAGTCCGTAACGAGAGACAAGGCTGAGGCTTGGCGTGCTTGTGCCTGTGGAGGTGGGTACATTCGTGCATGTACCGTGCCCTATTGGATGATCAGCAGGTACCTCCTCAGCACGGTTCCGGCCTCTCCGCCTGATTACTCGACGACTCCGGCGATAAGCTGCCTCCCCGCACTACGGTTATATCTTATCGACAGCTCTACCTACAGCCTGTCTTCGACTCCAACATCTCATAATATTCTTTCAGAACCATTCTACTTATTCCTTTTTCACACTTCTTCCAGATATTAAGGCCTTTCAGGCTGGGGCGACACCTCCGATCAGCACCATGGCGCTTCAATACGCCCCGTTCCAGTCTGAGATCGAACTCCCCTTCTACTCAGCTCTAGCAAACCTCAAGATCGACCACGACCGTCTCGATGTGTCGGCTCGCCAGGTTCTGGGTCTGTACGGAGCACCTATTAATCTCACATCTCGGACAAACTGCCAGATGCAGATACTGGGAAATGCGCTGAGCAGCTCATCGTAAGTTAGGAACTCCGGGACTTGTGACGATTATATTTATTAACCGCCTTCCAAAGGGTTCCTGCCGGCTTGGTTCGCGCCGAAGGCATCATTAGAAATGTCAATACCATCGAGGAATTCAAGAACGCTGACAAGAATGCCATCATAAACAAAGCGGGAAAGCAGGTATGCTCTATTATTACCCCTTGAAGTCACAAGGTCAGACGTTAACGTGCTCAGATTTGGGATGCGATACAAGATGGAACTATTTACTCCCTCCCATCTCTACTCTCCTCTTTCACCATACTGTCGTTTGCGGACCTAAAGAAATACCGGTTTACGACCTGGTCTGGATTCCCAGCTCTCCATTCCGATCCTGTCTGGACACAGTCTGCACCGATAGATTGGCTTGATGGGCGCGAGACGACAGCCCTTGTCGACGAGGTTGGGACATGGAGATACAGCGTCGATCCAAGAGAGCACGGCTTCTTTTTGGCTAAAAAGGTGTATAACTCCGACAAATCGCAAGCTGACCCGGAGGCGGACACCAAACCGGACGAGCGCCCCTCCATCGATGACGATACGGGTTATAACTGGAAAATCGGCTCACTCCATGCATTTGAGACGGGATTCTTCCGGGATGTGGATGCTAAAGATCAGTTTATTGCGTTCGCAGATCCATCCACTTATCCACAGAACCCTGGATGGATGTTGCGAAACCTCTTGGTCTTGGTTAGGCAGCGTTACAAGCTCGACAACGTCCGCATCTTGTGCTTCAGAGATGTCCAATCCAAGAGGGACGAAGCACGAAGCATCATCCTCAACCTCAGTTCGACATCTTCTGCCGTGAAAGACGAAACTGCCCCGCCAGCAGTAGCTAAAATGCCCAAAGTAACTGGATGGGAGCGAAACAGCCACGGAAAGTTGTCATCCAGATTGACAGACCTGTCCCAGTACATGGACCCGCGACTGCTTGCCGATCAGTCCGTCGACCTCAACCTGAAGCTCATGAAATGGCGCATCGCACCGAACCTAAACCTCACAAAAATCAGCCAAACGAAGTGTCTCCTCATCGGAGCCGGCACACTTGGCAGCTACGTATCACGGAACTTGCTGGGCTGGGGTGTGCGCAAAATCACCTTCGTGGACAATGGAACCGTCTCATTCTCAAATCCCGTCCGCCAACCACTGTTCACCTATCAAGACTGCCTGGGAGGAGGAGGGAAGAAGGCAGAACTAGCAGCAAAGGCTCTGCAGGACATATATCCTGGAGTAGACAGCACTGGACATGTCATCTCGGTCCCCATGCTCGGACACCCTGTTACAGATGAAGCGAAGGCACAGCGCGATTTCGAGACTTTGAAAAAGCTTATCGACGAGCACGATGCCATATTCTTACTAATGGACACTCGCGAGAGCCGATGGCTTCCAACGCTAATGGGCAAGGCAACTGGAAAGATTGTTATGAATGCCGCTCTCGGGTTCGACACATACGTCGTCATGAGGCACGGTATGACCCCCCCCGACGGAGCTCAAGCAGCACTCGGCTGCTACTTCTGCAACGACGTCGTGGCCCCAGCAGATTCCGTAAAGGACCAAACTCTCGACCAGCAATGCACAGTCACGCGTCCCGGGATAGCAGCCATCGCATCAGCACAGCTCGTTGAACTTCTAGCATCCATCCTACAACACCCCCTCGGCGGCCTTGCTCCCGCCCCAAAGCCCGTGCAGCACTCCGGATCAGGCCCAGTTACATACGAGCGTGACCCCCCCGAACATCCACTTGGCATCGTACCCCACCAGATCCGAGGCTTTCTCGCGAGCTGGCAGAACATGCTTATCAGCGGCCAATCGTACGATTGCTGCTCGGCATGCTCCTCCAAAGTTGTGGATGCGTATGAGAAGGACGGCTGGGACTTTGTCAAGAAGGCATTAGCGGAGAGGGACTACATCACCGAGCTGAGCGGGTTGGCGGAGGTGCAGCGGGCGGCGGAGGCGGCGGGTGGGGATATTGATTGGGATAGTGAGGGGGGAGGCGGGGATGAGGGGGAAGGAGAACTTCTTTGATATTTGTCAATACCCAAGGCTTACATGAAATAACGTCTTTGCGAGCAGTTTGGTTTTGAGAATGGGAAAGCTAGATGGATGTTTTTGCGATTTTTACGTGTTTTGAAGTATTTTGTATTTGCAAACTGGAGTAAGGTACGGAGGGAGGTGTATTCTGCATACGGACGGCTGGGGGTTGGCTATGTTTGTCACGTATAGTTCTGTTGTACTTGTTTTACTATCAACAGTAGCAATTGAATTTTAACACACTTATATATGAGAGTTTCTCTAGAATCCTATAACGATTGCAGTGGTGCAAGATGCTGTATATGCGAGAATTCTAGCCAAAAAAAAGTCCCATAAATGCCCACAATCCAATCCAAACAGGGGTAGTCGTCGCGGCCTATTTCCAACTCCCCGAGAGCGCAGTGGCGCAACGTGCATTGGTCAACAGACCAGAGGTATCTAGTATACAAAAAAAGATCATTCGCTCATATTTCATGATATGCTGCAAAATCAGCGATGGAAGCCCCAATGTCAATGAAGGAGACATGGTTAGGCTTCCAATATATAATAACACATCCATCTACCACCCAAGCTGAGAGCTTGGGCCAATTCATTCCGTCGTGGAGATCAAACGAGGACCCATTCACTGCCTCTCTTGAGGAATTTGTCTAGGAGCATGCCGATGTCTGTCAGGACGAATCTGCAGATGTAGAACCCGAAGAACTCCGCAGCGTGGCGGGTGCTCAGTTCTAAACCGACTTGTGTTTTATCCGCATGTTTAAGGCCAGGATCCTCGACCTGACGAGCGATTTGGTCTAAACATAGTTAGTAAGGGGTTATGGGAGATATAACTGTAAGATGGTGACACATACCAAGGACTTGAGCTGCATCGAATAGCTTTGCTAATGCGCTCATATAGTTGGCATTCGGGCCTGTGAACTGAACCTGGGATATATCCCTCTTCGCGAATCGGGTACTGCCCGAGGTCGTCATCGGAAGCGAGCTTATCGTATGGCCTTCCTTTGGAGTCTCTGTCACTGCGGTGCGTCCGCCGTAATTATTCAGCGCCACCCCAGAGCTCTTCGACCGCAATCGGCGCCACGAGAATGACGATTGTTTCCCAATCCCGGATGATGTTTTGGAGGTGGTGGTAGTTGTCTCTGCCTCGGTCGAGGTCGTCGAGGCATCTTTAAATAGCATGCCCGAGCCCTGTACACCGACATCATTACCAAGCTTCCTTACTAGAATGGCCCGAGCTTGCTCAAGGACGTCTTCGAAAGCCTGCATTTCATCGAGCACAGCATCCGCATCAAAGGTATCAACCTGAGCGAGCTTCTGCAAAGCTGCCGTTAGGAGATCACAACATGACATCTTCTCCTCAAGCCCCTTAATTTTGACTCCCTTGACACGCCAGACATCCCTTGGTACAAATAGTTTAGTGGAGAGATATCCACCGCGAGTATGGACCAAGGTTTGATAGAAAGCGCGCATCAGCCAGAAAGGCCGTAGGAGATGTTCGGTTGGACATGGCTCCAAAGGTATTGGCCCACCGGTGTGGCCGCTTGTTGGCGAGCCTGGGCTTTCTGGAGAGTGCATATCGCTATCAAATAGGTATAAGCCGCCGGTGGGAGCACCGTTGGGCGCACCATTCATCTTGTCTCGGAATGCCACAGCAATGGGCGTTGGAAGTGCCGGCATCGCCGGGAGTCTGTTTGGATCACCTCTCGTGGCTGAAATGGTGCCGAACTGGGTCCCCATTGGCGTATTGGGTGACACCTCGGGGCCATCGTCCACGTGGGATACCGAAAGATTACGACTCTTCAGGTTCTTGAGACTGGACGAAGAGAAATTCTTCCGGATTCCTGACCTGGACTGCGCTCGTCCAGGAGAACCAGAACGAGGAAGAGAGCCAGCATTATCGTCCAAATTAAAGCTTTGCGTAAGTGTAGGCGTCGGCGGAGAAGCAACGTCTGTTGGCAAGGGAGATGAGTTTTGGCGGGCCCGGAATCCGAGGTTGCTTGCGGATTGCGGTATCGGGGGTGGTGGCATTTCCATTTTCGGCAGCGAAAACCCTCCTGCAGGCTCCGAGGGGACTTCCGGAGGTGGTGCGGTAGGGGCCTGGGAGGTAGGTGCTTTTGGTGTGGCTCTTGTGGCGGTCTCGATCTTCAATTGCTTGGGATTTTGTCCGGACAGGCGTCTGCTCCTCACGGTATGAGGATTAGTTGCGGGTTGTTCAGGCGCCTGCATTTGCAGTGGTCGTGAGAATTGCGGAGCACTAGACGTAGGAGGGAGCGGGAGAGCTTGGCCAGGGGGAGGGTAAACTGGCGGCGGTGTTTTTGATTGAAAGACGGGCAATTTTGGGATAGGGGCAGTCTCCGCAATGGTGGACATGGTAGTTCCACCAGTGGTAGGATTTGACCCGAGAGAACTGTGCCAGGTGCGTCCAGAAAACCCACTCGAGTCAGATTCTCGAGGTAATGCCGACTTGGACTGGAGACCGAACTCAAACTCATCCATAACGTAGCCCCTGGTCATCTCCTCAAGCATACGCTCTTCTTCCTCTGATTCGCCGTCGTAGTAGTCGTCTTGGCCGGTCTGGTCGCGTGCCATGATGCGCTCCCTCTCTCGATCTCTGGCCATATGAACAGCGGTCTCCCTTTCTGTTTGCCTGACCCTTTCTCTCGCCATCTCAACCCTCATTCGCATACTTGCCACTCCATTATCATACTCAGCAGTGCTCCTCATGGGAGGGAGGTTTTCCACGGGCTCGAAACCGTCATCATATGCTGCTTCCACCGCAGCATCTAAAGCAGCATCAAATTCTGCCTCGGTTGCTCCGCTAGCAGCTCGTATATGCTTCCTTCTCATACCCAATGACGACGTCCTTGAATGTACAGACGAAGCCCCGGAGCCACCGGATTCATCAATAGTATCTAGCCAGGAAATGGAATCGGTGCTTATTTCCCTCGCATGACTGGTTTCGTTCGATTCAGTCGATGGACGGTGGGGCTTTGAGTGGTCTTCGTCCGTTGGTAGCAGCTCCATTGGGGAGGTTGGGGGTCTTGGGGAGAGTGGTGGCACCATCATTGATTGGCGCTCCATTGGGGGGCCGAGAGCTGTTTGTGAGCCAAGGAGGCCTTGGCCGATCGGAGACCTTGCAGGGGCAGATCTCTGGTAACGATCAGTACTTTGACCTGGGGACTCATTCTGGAAACTTACATCAAAGGTCTGCGGGACAAGTGACTCCCTTCGTCGGGGGTGTTGGATGGGCGGCTGCTCAGCAGGGTAAGACTCAAGCGCAAAGGTGTCTTGGTTAACTATTCTCGTCATAGTTGCCATTCCAATTACCGTTGAACTGTCGTCATCTACAGAGGGGGTTTGGTCGTCTGTGTATTCAATGCTTTCGGGTCTGGCAGGTAAAGCTTTGTCATCCTCATTATAGGGAGCAAGCTTCACCAGCTCTGTTATTCGGCTGGTGTACGTATTTCGCTATATTTGGTTAGTGATATTCGATCGAGCGGGAAATCCAACCTACAATGGCCTCTAGCTTCCTCCTATCTTCATCTCCCGAGCTCCTCATCATTACTTGCTGTAATAAATCGCATGCCTCTGAATACGCCTGCATGGCACCTTCGAAATTCATTGCATTATCAAGCACCACCGCCGTATTGGCTTTCTGGAGCGCCTTTGACAGCATGGCTTTTTGCGATGGCTGCCTCGACGAGCGATCTTTGTTTTTCTCCGAGGATAGGGTCCCTGAGCTCCCTTTCGTGGCGTGCGACCGATTTCGTGAATGCCCTCTACTGCGGCTGCGGTCTCTCCCCTGCCGCTGCTTCTGGACAGGGCTGCCGCTAGACTTAGTGTGTCCAGGTGGGAGCGAAGGTGAAGGGATTATAGGAGACCGATTCATCGAGTGGTTTCTGCCTGAGCCACGGGTATTTGGGACCTCCCAGGAATCGCCAAAATAATCAGGTGCCGCAGACCGCACCGCGGCGGACAGTAACCCTGCAGTTGTTGGCGAGATAGTTGTTCCCGTTTGTGGGGACTGATCGCGGCCGTCGCTTCCACGGCGATATGTGGGGAGTGTTATTATGGGAGGTAGGGTTGATGATAGATTTGTGCCGTCTCGTCCTCGCGACGGAAGCCGCTGCGGAGAGTTTTCCGACTTTGGCGCCCCGTATCTGCTTCCTTTGGAGAAATTATCAATTTTGCTGGTTCCGGAGGCCGACCCCAGCGCGCGCGAAGAGCTGTTTGACCTCACATGCGTCGTGGAACCTTTGCTAGACGTTGTAGACTGCGACCAGCGATTCAGGTTTCCAACCCCGTCCCTGACACTCCCAAGACTGTCTGATCGCCTATGCGAAGCTATCTGGCGTCTCCACGCTTCCGGAGATGCTGGAGCTAGTTCCGGAAAGTTCGCAATATTCTTCCCGTTTGCGCTCACTGGCGGGCGTGAATTCGATCGTCCTTGGCGGCCGGCTTCTGATTGAAGAGCAGCAGCATCTGTGGAATATGGCATATTCGCCTGGCGTTGGATTCGGTAGGATCGGTCGTCCGTGGCGGTCGCCTGCATTGTGGTTTCGAGTCTCAAGAGCGGAGGCTAAAACCAGGGGTATGGTATCGGAAAGGCGCACGCATGAATTGTTTCAACTTTAATGTCGAAGTCGGGAAGGCGCACGCGTATATGGCGCCTCGTCAACGGTCTCGTCAACGGTCTCGTCAGCGCGCGCGCGTTACAAGAACAGTTTTATACTGAGGGGTGTTCCAGTCGCGATCGGTATTTGGGCGGCGAGCGCGTGGGAGTCGCAACCATCGTTTAAGCGGAGTACATCCTCTTCCAATTGTACTGTACAAGAGATGATGTGATAAGTAAAAATTATATCCTCGTATACGTTGGCGCACGAGGACGACTGGGAGGAGGAGGGGATGGTGGGTTGCGTTTTGTGAAGCCACAAAGTCGAGTCGTGGGGATATGTAGATTAAGAAGATAAGTCAGACGAAGAGGGATGGACTAATTAGGCAATAAGGGGACGGATAGGTCCCCGTTTGAGCCCCAGGTACGACAGGTAACTAACAGCTTTCTCGTATTATGTAATCAATAGTCCACGCGACGCGAATAGTGCCCACCCGCGTATAACTGAATGCCCACCCGTGTATAATCCAACATAACTGAGATATTCCGAGATATACTGAAATATACATTAATTGCTTTAAAATGTATATAGTTTGAAGCTAAACTATGCACTGTACAACTTCAATCGTCGTGTGGAACATGTCCAAGAAACTCTTATCGTACAAGAGAGATATATATCAGTGTGTGATCGCCCGAGCCCCTTGCAACAGGAGCCCAAACATCAATCCTCTAGCAACCTTCTCGTCCTGCAAGCAGTCGAACACTCTGCCAACGGCCTCGCCCGTAGCAGCTTGACCCATGACACCGGCCAATGCAGGTGGAATACCCCTCTCAATAAGCAGTTTCCTAGCCCGGACCCTCAACTTTGTTTTTTCCTCCTGGCTGAGTTCCTCTGGCCATGCTTTAAGCTCTTCCTCGGTTGGCATCGTGTTCTCACGGATCTTCCGGAGGTAGCTGGCGATCCCAGCATCGGATGTGTTTGAAGTGATGACAGATTCTTGGACGAGAGCCTGGATGGATGCCAGCGATGGGTTTCCAGGTCGGAGGAGGAACGTTTTGGCCGCCGTGAGGAGTGTCCGGCGTATATTCCAGACAGATGATAGCGTATATAGCTCATTAATCATGGCAAACGTCAACTCTAGAGCTACTCTGGTCTCCTCCTCTGTGAAGGGCGTTGGGTCTTTTCGCTTGTTGGGTACCTTGACCTCCGATATCGACGGGGATCTCAGGGATTGGACCGGCGAGGTATTATTCGTAGATGTAACTGGAGTCATAATTTCGTTCTTCGACAAAGCAGGCGACGAAGAAGATCGTGTGATTCCGTAATCGTCGGGCATGTCGCTAGGAGGTGGTGGCAGAACGATGTTATCGAGATCTAGTAGTGGGCTCCGAGGCTCTTCCTCTATCCCTAAAGATTCCATTGAGGATTTCATAGATGCATCGCTAACCCCGTTACTAGGGGTTTCGACTGGTGTACTAGACAGCTCATGCTCGGGTGTTTCTACGATGACTGCTGTCTCGCTGTGAGATGCAGCTCCACCATTTCGAGCTTCTTCACTTGATGGCTTAGTGCCGTTGATGGAGGCACTATCGTCAAGTTCTGGTGTAAGCGATGAGGAGGATCGAAAGCCAGGACGAGAACTAAGGCTCAGTTTGCTGGCAGACCTTCCTCTCCCAGGGTTTATATTCCCAAGTACCCCCGTCATGCCACCGAAAACGGTTTTACCGCCTTCAGCAGCTCCCTTGGAAGCACTCATGAGATTATCCACCAAGCCCTTACCCATAGTTTCAAAAGCAGCGGGAGATGGCCACCCAAAGCCCTTTCCTGACTGCCCCTGACTTTGGCTTTGTTCTTTTTCAAGGAAACGTTTCATTCCCACGCTTTCAGCCAAAGCCGTATGACGACATGCATCGCGCAGATAATTTTCCAAATTAGTCCGCAGGTCCGCCTTGCCCTGGTTTTTCCAAGTCGGGAGTGTGGAATGCGTTTGTGTGAAGGCTATCACTCCAGATACCTGGGCAATACGCTTTAGCACTTCGTGGAGTGTCTCAAAGTCTGCATATTTGCGAACAATCATCCAACCGGAGTAACGCGAGGAATTCGGCTCGATCTGGACCAGATAATCTCCAGTGGGCTTGTTGCGAAAGCGACTGTTATCGCCTGGAGAAGCATCGTCCATAATAGTTATACCGGCGCCCTCAAGCGTCAGAGGCTTGGGCGTCTCATGGTCCAAGTCGATACTTCGTTGGGGCGCAATCTGGTCGAAGCTCGTGAAAGGTTGTTTCGGTTCTGCATCAACTTCGACAGAAGTCGGGACAAACGTTTCTTCAATCGGACCCAGAGGAACATTTACGCTATCTGAAGCGTGACCTGGGGATATCCTGGTAACGTCTGGGGCGTCCCTGGACATGGAAGATCTGGAAGTCTCTTTAGACTGCCTTGATTCATCCTCGGCAATTAGCTGGCTTAGTCTTTCCGCTTCCTCTGTGGCAGATTTCATTGCGTCGTCCGCTCTGCTGGCCCGTTTTTGGGAGCTGTTATCGGGCTGATCCACCGTAGGTTCGATCCCTTTCGGTGACGGAATGCCCATGCCAGCATCAATCGCCTGGATAATATCCGGTTCACCCTCTTCTAACAGATACACAATCCAGCCATTTATCCACTCCGGCTTGGAACAGGCCCTCAAACTCATCTCCATTACAACTCCACTCAATATTCTTTCTAAGAAGACCCTTGCTGGATTGCAACTGTACACAGATTTCTCGATGAAATTCTGCAATAAATCATTCGCAATCAACTGAAACTTCTTCTGCTGCTGCTTCTCATCCATGATATGGGCGAGATGGGAATCAGGGTTCGAGGAGAGGTATTCCTGCACTGCATCTTCAGGAGAAATGTCGGAATCAGGTGAAGCCAGAATGGCGGTTGATAGTTCACCAAGGAAGACGATAACTATCGAGGAGCAATTGGTGAAGAAGTCTAGAAAAGCGTCTGCGGGGCGCTTCTTCGACAGGGAATTTGCTATAGAGCGGAGGAACAACACCAGAGTTTGCTGACTCGTTCGCGGAAATGTCTTTTCTTCTGGAAGAACAGGAAGATACCAGTACTCCACATAATCTCGAATTGTTGCTTCCACCAGCTCCCTCAGCGCTTCTGCCGTGGCAGGGCGAAAGTCGTCAAAGTTGGCCGCCCCTGGCACAACCGTCTCGTCTGTATCGTCATTGTCGTCAAATTCGTAAGGATTCGCAGGATTCTTTTCCCTCCAATCTAAGACTTTTTGTAGCACGTGAAGGCCCCTTTGCTTTTGGTGGGTGGTATGGATATCGGCCACAGCACTATGCCTCTCCCACGAGGCATGCAGTATTATCCCTCCAAATGCGCCTATAAGCACGAGCCCAACCCTTCCCAAGATGAGATATGTACAGCCAGCCAGCCCAACTGCTATAGCACACAACTGTTCGGGGGATGCATGGGCTAGGTATTGGAGGAGTCGAGTCGTCGCATCTGGCGCTGCGGCAGGTGCGCGCGTGGGTGTTGCGTCAGCTCCTCCATTGGGCGCATCATCGTCTAGGGGCGAGGAGCCATTTCCTTGATGGTCTTTATTATCTTCGATTATTGCCATTGAGATATGGGAATTCGCGATTTGTCCCAGATTGTTGCGATCATCAGTTATTGCGCAACTGTTGTCGAGTCGTCGTTGTCGCAATGGGAGAGCTATACGGTAGTATCCGCGTATACGCTATTTGGGATTCTGGACCTGGCAAGGGAGATCCTGTCATCTCACAAAGAGAAGAGCCTAGAAAGCAGCGGCCGTAGACGTATACACCGAGATATAAAGTGGGTTAGAAGCGTCAATCTAAATCTTAGATTCTCCGTTCCTTGCTTATCCTCTGCCCAAGGTAGAGCCTGTATTGTTTCAGTCGTCCTGAGGGCTGAGGGGGATCCAGCCGGGTGAGGGTCATCACCAGCCACACTAGGGCATCATTGGCACGTGACGATCGATCAGTGTACGCGTTTGTTGCGTGGGGTTCGCGATTGACCGCGTCCAAAGCTTGGCCCGATGTGTAACCTTCTTGTCTACACCGAGGTCTCGATATTTGATATTTCCAATTCCATATTCGCTGTCCATTCCACATCACCGGACAACCTCAGTAAAGTCCTGATATCTTCCACATAGTTTTCCGAACTCTATTTCATGGATATCTGAACTTAACACTTACAAGCAACCACCTCGACTTCAGGTAATGAGACCCATACCCTTCTGATAATGAACCGAATTGATGGAATCCGTCCAGTCTTTTTTGAGACAAGATACCCTCAACAATCTCACCCCTCCTCCTCTTCCACAATGCCAGTCACCAAGCGCGGCCGCGCCCAGGATTCGCCCAGCGACATCGATGACTACGATGACGGCACTGGCTTCGTCGCCTCCGACGACGACGCCAAACCCAAAAGCAAGAGAACCAAGACTGCAAAGCCAAGCAGCGCCACAAAACCCGCACAGGCCCAGACTGGCGAGGGTGGTGAGAAGTTCTGGGAGGTTAGTTGCTTGCCCATGGCGTCTGAGAGATGATAATGGATGGATGGTGACTGACTTGACAAATCTCCGGCCACAGTTATCACAAGGAAGAAACAGCAGGAGAATCGGTATCAGTGAATTCAAGGGCACCTCTTTGATTAATATCCGGGAGTACTACCAGAACCCCGCGGGCGATTTCCTGCCGGGCAAGAAGGTAAATCAGAGCTGCGTGCCTTTATAGATCTCAGGTGCTGACTTCTTGTAGGGTATCTCGCTGCCGCTTGACCAGTACAAGGCGCTCCTCCAGGCGATTCCGGATATCAATGCCGCTCTCACGGCAATGGGCGAGACCGTCGTGTCAGGTGATGCGGCCCCGAGGAAGGCCAGAGTAAGGGCTGCCGACGCCGGTGCCAAAGAACAGAGGGCCAATATCGATGAGACGAGCGATGAGGACGAGGAAGAGTAATCGTCTACATGGGCTTGCTGTAGCAATATGTATGAGAAATGAATTATAATGACCATTCATCAGAGGAACATGGATGGAACTGTATTTGTATATTCTATTGTGTCTACACTCTTCTAAGCTATACCGGATCCAATATCGCCCCAATCAACGCTTCAGCAGATCCATACTGGCCCTCCGTTTGAACGCCCGGTGTCTAGATAATAACTGAGACTGCATGAAATGGCACACATCCTCATCACCCCAATAGCTCAAATGGCTCGCGATAGTATTATAAGGGTTGAAGTCCAGAACGCTCCTATTTCAAGTTAGCATCTCCTCATTAGAGCCACACGATTTCAACTTACTCCTGGATACTGAAATCGATACGCCCATTCTCATTCAAGCCCCTAACCTTCATCTCCTCCCTCCTGAGCTTCTTGGCCTTCTCATCTGCTGCAATCCTCTCCTTATTGCTCTCTTCATTCCCCTGGTGACTCTTCCTCCGCTGCTGGAACCCAGAATACAGGGTCTCGATATCATCATCAATCAGCGTCGGCGCATTGTCATTGCCCTCCCGGTCAGCATTGGCAGTATCTTCCGCTAGCTGCCTCTGCTTCTCATTGGTGTTTTCTCTTGTCAGGGTACGCGTATCGGTAATGACGCCGCCACCAGAGATATTAGTTCCGGCGCCCATAGACAACGGCGCGTCGCGGATGCCCTGGCCCTGAGCTCTCTCCATCTTGGCGATATCCTCACCAGTGAGTCCGAGGCTTCGGTTGAGGAGACTGCTCGCGATTCCAGAGCTAAAGCTTGACCAGAGACCGCTTACGCTCTGGCCGACCCTGGCGCCGATTCCTGTGATGCCTTGAGCTGCAGAGGTATTGAAGATACCCTTCTTAGTGTATGGAAGCGCCTGCGGTTTGAGGGATGACATGGCTGGCGCTATGAGGGGTTCGAGGCGGTATGCGATGGGGTCAGACGGATGAAAGATGTTGTACAGCTGTGCGCATTTCGGAGAGGATATCGAGTAGGGGAGTCCACTTGTGGGGAAAAACGTCTCGTTGGGATGGCTATTGGCGGCGAGAAATGGGTCATCCAGCATATCCAAATCCATGGGACTCTGCGCTGGCATTGCTTCGGGGTGGCGCCTAGCCGCAATTGTTCGCCCCTTGAGCATTTGGAAGAGTCCAATTGGGCTACCGAGGCAGTAAAAGTCTTCAACTTCGAAATCGAAACTCATATCCTTGCCATCCTTCTTGCTTTGAGGTTGCACGCCGGGTCGATTGTGATAAAACTTTGGGTGTTGGGGCAGCCCGTATGTATCCTTGTCTTCCTTCTGACGACAGAGGATATCAAAGAAGATGGCTGAACCGAGGGAGTGTCCGATCAAGCTGACCTTCCCGTTGAAATCTGGGTTGCGGTCCAAGAAAAGCTTATACACCCGGTTGCACTCGCGGAGCACGATGTTAGAGATGTGTTCCCTATAAGCACTCTGATAAAGCAAGACATCCAGAGCAAGGTCAGTGATAAGGCTTCTCACGAACGGGACACCCTCCACAGTAATATCGTCCAAGCTTGGGTATTCCTCGTCTTCGCTAGAGATGTCCGCAAGATCATGCTCTTTGCGGTTCTGCTTTAGCCCATGGCGAGGAAAATCAAGCAAGTGTCGCCAGCACACTGGGAGGACTTGAATCCGGCAGTTCTTTGGAAGCTTATCTATTTCGGAATTCAGGGCCTGTAAATCTGCAGAGTTTCCATAGACGCTTTTGAGTGTCTGACGGAGGACATTGACGTCGTGGATAAAGTTGACGCTCTCGGTTCGCATCCCTAAACGTTGTCCAATGCCATGGGTTACCAGAATCAAATGTTCAATCTCGCGCGATTGATCTTCCGTCGGATGGCCCTGATAATCATCCCGAATCTCCTTCTCATCCAGTTTTCTTACCGCCTCTTCAGCTTTCGGGGTTGAACTGCCACTTGACGCCGGCTTCTGCGCTTCGGCATGTAAGTCGCGAATATCGGATGCCCTGAGCGTCCCAGCTGGGGCAGATCTGCGTTTTAGAAGCCTCTGTTGTCTTTCATCAAGCCGAAGACCCGCCTTATCAGGCTCATCTACCAGATCTGGCTCTGGGGCTAAAGGCACCTCGGTCTTGGTATCAGTTGAAGTCTTCTCCCGTTTAGTATAACCTCGCACTATCTTCACACCGCTCATATAACCACCCCCTGCAAATCGTTGGTAAACGGTTGTACTCATGCGGGAAACAATGCCGTCATCTGATAGCCATGCAACAGTATCATCCTGGTATGTGACAATGGAGTTCATATATGAGCCAAATAGACGGTGTGTCTGAGGTTGGTGTGCGGGATCCGTAGGTTTACTTCCAGCCTGCTCTGTAGACCCCTTCAAATTCTCAGCAGAGGCTTTGGGGGCGACTTCAGTAGCACCCAAGTCGGTAGGCAGTTTCGCCTCATCCGCGGTTTTTGGCTGAGCATCTTTAACAGCAGGCTTCGGATAGCGAAATGGCTTGACCTTCAGATATCCCTCCTCCAACTGTGTGGCTAAGTTCTCATCACACGGCCGAAGTGTCGATCCCTCCTGGTAGAACCAAGTACCTCTCCTCACGTCATATATCGGTCCAAGCCAATAAACTGGAGCGAGTTCTCTCTCCTCAATGTCGACATCAAATAGGTAGTCTTCATTGACAGGTACTTTGATTGTCCTTCGCTGCCTCGGAGAACCAGCCCCTTCCAGAGAGCTATTCTCCTTCCTGCCAGGCTTTGACTCTGGCGTCGTCTGTGTCAAGTCGATCGGGCTTTGGGCCGTTTGCCCTTCATCCTCTTCATCCTCGATAAACTTCTGGTATGCTTTTTCAATAGACTGAGAATCTCCCTGGGAAAACGTCAAGTATTTCTTCGGCGCAGGCAGCGGTTTTGACTCGATATTGACGTCTTTGAGAAGCTTGGGTTTTCGCTTTGGGGCCTTCAACACATTAGCAAGAACCCAGGTAGCTGACACAGAAGCCTTACATCAACCGCATAAAACCACTTCGTCTTAAGCGGAGGACAATCCTCCGGATACCTCCTCGTACTAATCCCATGCGAACGCCCAACACTATGATCACCACCCCTCTGCGGCGCCTGCGCCAGCGCCTCTGCCGCCACTCCACTCTCCTTCGCCGGCTTTGGCGTCGCCGGCCGTGCGCTCGTCCACGGCGAGATCGACTCCACCGCCGATGAGAGGTACGACTTCTCCGCCTTCTTCGGGGCCGGTGCTGACGGGTTCGGGGGGGTCATGCTTGCGTCTGGCTGCGGCCAGTCGAGCCGCCCCGGTTTGGGTTTCGAGGTGCCAGTCCAGGCCGAGACTGGGCCGATCAGCGACTCGGGTAGGTAGTTTGGGACTTGGCGGGCGATGCTGCGGAGGAAACGGGATGCCAATTTGGAGGTTGTGGGGGTTGGCTGTACGGTGCAAGCTGTAGTGGGCGGGGTCGACGAGCTCTGTTTGCCTTGGTTCGGAATCACTGGCCAGGCATTGGAGTTGATTTAGAACATATTCTTTTTTCTGGACAAAGGAAAGGCGGCTCTAGGGTAGTTGGATCTATAATTCTGACATTTAATGGAGAATTGGACATTCTATGGAAGACATGACGTCGACGCTTTGGCGGACTATGAAAGTGGACAGGTGAGGGAGCTCCCGCCAGTTAAGCTTTGACCACTCACAACGCTCTCCCGCCACACACCTTGACGGCTCTCAGGCAGCGCTTATAAGAAACGCCAAAACAGGTATATAAATTTGACTGTATTTTCTTATAGCTTCAACTTATTCACATTTAATACAAAATTGCATTATCACGTTCAAGATGGCTTCTCAAGAGCTCCACTCCCTACATGCCTCCATCGCATCAAAGGCCGACCCCTCATCGGCCGCACGTGCTCTCACAGCGCCAGCCGAAGACAAGTTCACAACAGGGTCTCCAGAGTCAGACATTGAAGGCGGTCTTAGGCTCGTCTGGGAAAGCATAATTAATGTGGCTGCGGACACCAATCACCGGTCCCAGGAGCATTTAGTGTCTATTGTGCGCGCCGTCCAGCAACAAACCCTCACGAAAGACGGTGCGAGCGAGGTTGAAGTGTGGGGGGAGAAGGTGAAGGTGTGGAGCGATTTACCCCTCTTTGGTGCTTCTGTAAGAGACGCATGGAATAGAGGTATGGCCGCGCACCGCTTGCTCTATGTTCTTAGAGTGCTAATATAAAACAGCTCCTAGCACAGGCTCTGCCAACGATTTCTCTGCAAGCCAGTGGCGCAATATAAACGCCTTCCTAGCACGCCTAACTTCCCTTTCTCCATCTACACCTACGTTCGACTTTTCCATGTTCGGCTTGTGGACGTTAAGATCAGCATTTGAGGCAGCAAGCGAGGCGTCTTCGGCAGATGTGGATGCTGCTAAGGTGTGGTTTGAGTATGCGGAGGATGCCTTGACGAAGTTGAGCAACGAAGGGAAATCGTTCCCGGCGAAGGTTGGCGCTGGTGGCGGCAGCTATGCGGATAAGGGATGGACCGGATTCAACCCTGGTAGGCTTAAGATATGGAAGGCAGCCCTCCAATAGCTGATGAAGGCCGGCTAGGGGGAAAAACACACCGGTGACGTAGTGGCCATAAATTTGAACCCCTTTTATTTTAAGAGCCTCCTATAGAACAAATCCACCGAATGAAAGATATTCTTAAAACTATCTGCGCCCACTCCCGCTCCGCTCCCATCCATCCTGCATAATGATAATAACCCCCAAATTTTCAAGCACGCAAAAAAGCCCCAAACTCCCCATCCCTAAAATCTTAAACCAAAGCAAGCCATGTATAATCATCAAGATCATAAATCATAACCCTCATGAGGTGTCCACCGCGCTCCTAAAAAAGCAAAAATGAGTTATAGACCTCCAGCCGCGTGCCGCACAGCAGACAACGCTCTCTGGGCCCATCGAAAGCTCGACCGTCCTGTGAATACCGGGTTACTTTTCCCTTCCCCCACCGCTGTCCATACACCCCCTCCCATGCACCCATCTAATCAGCTCTCGCGCCCTCCTCCACCCTCCCTCGAAGCACATCCTCAACACCATCCCTCACGCCCCTCGGCCCACTAATACTCCTCCTCAACCCCTCCCTCCTCCTCTCCCTCCTCCGCTCCGCCCACCGCTCCACCCCCGAAACACTCACCCACCTCACCCCAACCTTAAAATTCCACCTCCCAAACCCAACATCGCGCATCCGCTCCCTCGACATCCGACTATCGCTCCCTGACATCCCCTCTACCGGCGCGCTCAAATTCCGCATCCCCTGCCGCGCACTCGCAAAGCGCACATACTCTCCCAGAGCGACGCTCCCTACGCTACCATTGTTCCTCTGCACAACACGCAGGTTCCCCGACCCAGATCGCCGGATCGTGCGGCGTGGCGCGCCAAACCCGATCTCGCGGTCGCGCGCGGGCATGATGGAGAACGTGCGTTTCAGCACCGAAGAGAGACTTCGCTTCGGCGCTGATAGCGCAGGATGCACATTTGCTGACGGGGGGTAGTAGTTGGGGTCATCCCACTCGTCGTCGGAGTACTCATCGTCGCTGTCTAGGTCGTCCCAGAAGCGCGCAGGGCGCCAGAACGGATGCAGGCGCGATGTGTCGGCGGGCTGGTCGGAGACGGTGGGATACGTATGCGGACTCGCGGTATCGACGCTATTCTTCGGCTGGCGGCCTAAAGAAAAGCGCCGTGGGAGGATAGTGGAGATGGAAATGCTCTCACGGCGGTGGGTGGAGAGGGCGCGTTGCAGGAGGGACGGACGACGTTCAGGCGGCACGACTGAGATGGTGTTTGCTTCTCCGGAAAGGAAATCATGGCCAAGTTGTTTAGAATCGTCATCAGGGGAGACGGCAGCGGGGGTGGGAGGGATGAATTTAATGAGTGGTGGCTGTGGCGGGTCGCGAGGGTTGTGAAGCGGCGAGTCTGCTTCCATTTCGAGTGGATGGCCGCGTTGAGGGGGGGTCATAGGATCTGGATCGGTTGGGAGAGGAAGAGAGGAGGTCCGGAGATGGATTGGTCGGCCTTTGGGCGCAGAGCCAGGCTGTAGAGGGCCGTGTTGGACCATGAGTACAGACTTGTTCTGGTGCGGGTATAGGTTTATAGCCAGCGCTTCTGATATCTCGAGTGCTGTACCATGCGTGTCGTGTGATGACTGTGAGAACGGCGTAACTTGAGCCGAAAGTCGTTGGCCGAAGAACGGGTCTCCATTGGTATCAACGGTGAGAGTGTTGCCAAGTGGTGCAATACCCTTAGGCGGCACGGCCGGTGGGAAAGGAGCTAGCGCTACGAGTTTGGCTGCTTCAACCGCTTGGATTGCGTTATGCGCGCGCAGGCTCTCCGCAGTTAAGGATCCCGAGCGGGAAGTATTCCTGCTCGTCGGCGCAGAGAGAGATGAGCGGCGCTGCGGAATCACAGGCGGGCCATCAGTACTGCGTTCAGACTGCACTCGAGACGTGGCGGAATCGGACATCCGCCTCTGCCGGATAGTGGGCTGCTCGATGGTGCCGGGGATATTAGACCCAGCTGACTGGGACAAGGGAGCAGACTGCAAAGATACGCTCTTCCTAGTGTGGCGGCTGCTTGCTGAGCGAAGGGAGGGGGCCTGGGCGGTCTTCGCTGAGGAGCGGCGCTCGGGGACTACGACGACAGGGATAGCGCCCTCGGATAAGATTCTCCTGCGTGACCTGGTGCTTGCTGTGGTGGTCGCGTTGGAGTTGACGGAGTTGAGACTGTTGTGGTTAGGCCTCGAGGATCCGTTGCTCCTGTTAATGATCCTGCTTGCAACTTCACTTGCTCCGTTGGGCTGGCCATTAGTTACTGCTGGAGCAGTTGCAAGACCCGGAGGAGTAAAATCCCGCAGCCCATACTGTTTCTTAGTATGTCGTAGCGTTCTCCTCTGAGTTGGAGGTGAGTTAACCACGACGACAGCCCCAATAGTAGTAGCGTTCGACTTTCCTGACATCGACGAGAACCGTCGTACATCAGGTGCCGGAGAGCTCTCGGCCCTCACCTTCTCAGGCCATAATTGCCGGTTCACCTCGGTTCCTCTAAGCGTGTCCGCTGAGCTAACATCTTTGACCATGTCTGTCGTGTCATTTCCTAGCCCAAACTCCTGCAAATGAATCGTCGCGTTTGTAGGCGCGACGGGGCGATCAACGCGCACCTCCTGCATAACAGGGCTCTCGTCGAAACGATACGGTTTCCGCGCCTTCCCCCTCCGCACCGTGACATTCCTCATAAGATCGTCATCCCGGCGGTATCTCTGCTTGTAGTCCACTCTATCTGTCACATTCCAATCGCCGTCAAAGCGGCGAAACTCGTCGTCCTCAAAGGAAAACTTTTGACGCAACACCGGTGTCGGGGTTCGACGCCTGTCTACATCCAAGTCTAACCCCAACCCAACATACAGTGGCTCTGGATCCATGGGGGTGGCCTCTCCGGGAGTGAATGCAGAGCGAATCTCCTCCAAAGACTGGTTCTCTCGTGCCGTCCTGAACGACTCAGCGCGTGATGATGAATTCCTCTCACTGGGGGCCGGACGCATTAACGACGCGCGTCGGGGATTTCGCGGGGGCGTGAAGTCAGGAGTAGGCGGACTGTGGACGTTGGGCGGGGTGTTCGGGGTGGACGAATCGGTCGCAGTGCCATTCGCCCTGAATGGCACGGCTGGGGTCTGGGTTTCGTCAGAGGGATTTCGCGAATGCGCCGGAGGAGTTGGCGGGAGGTCTGGCAGGCCTATTCGTTTGGATGCGTGCTTGAGGGTGCGTGGGCTGAGGTCGTAGGACGATGTTGATGGGGGAGAGACGTCGGAGTCAACGGACATGGTTTGGGTCGCTGTCGACGGGGGAGAGGAGTAGTAGGTCTCGGTGGATCGGTCGCGCTTGGGATGGGGCAGCGTCTTGTGTCGTTTCAGCGAGCCCGGGGTGAGCGCGTTCGCGGCTCCAACTGAGGTCTCACGCTCGCGCGACGGCATCGTGGCATGTGGTAGAAGTGGCGGTTTGGTGTGGAGTATGCGACTACTTGTACTATAACTTGGACGACGGCGCGTGCTTGCTGGGAATCATTCTATCATTCTCAAATGAGTGAGGTCTTCCTAAAGCGTCTTCATAAAGTCATTGTGAAGTCGTGTCTATCGTTCAACCGTGGTATTCTTGTTTGTCTGTATGTCTCTCTGTACGTCGGTCTTGATGTAGAAGGTGAGACAAGCGCGCGCGGAGTGTCTTGGGGGTTGGGGTCGACGATCCAACGCCCGCGATGTCAAAGGGATTTTGATTAGTCAGCAATTGCAAGATGGCGAATGCTGTAACTACTGGACAATTTTTGCTCGGTAGAACAAAAACCAATCGCACAGTGGTTATGGCGGATAGAGTATGGTATACAGAAAGATTATAGAATTGTTATATAAATGTATTGTTGCTACAGCTCTTAAGACAGATCCACTACTTGTTTAAAGAGGTACATACAATGATACGCTTAACA
The DNA here is from genome assembly GCA_001662645.1 of Pseudogymnoascus sp. 03VT05. Lineage (NCBI taxonomy): Eukaryota > Fungi > Ascomycota > Leotiomycetes > Thelebolales > Thelebolaceae > Pseudogymnoascus > Pseudogymnoascus sp. 03VT05. The sequence goes on along the minus strand of KV459391.1, from coordinate 111,844 downwards.
CTTTAAGGCTATACTTAGCAACAAAGACGGGCCGGGCCCTCCGCAAACTTTTGGGCCCAAGTAAACTAACTCTAGCACACCATCATCGCAACGACGTTCAACCTCGCCCGACGCCAATCGACACAACAAGCGCATCATATGTAGCCTAACCGGGCTCTCCGGCAAGCAACAATGAATCCGATGCCACGCCGAATCCTCCTAGGCGACAGGCCGCTAATCCGATACTTCACGCAACTCCCCCGGTCCCGCCCCCAGCTCCCCTACCTCCACCACTCCTCTCCGCGCCCACGCACCTTCTACGCGCGCCTCCTCACCAATGAGCGCAAAGCATGGCTCAAGATGGAGTTGCGATGGGGCGTCTACGTCCTCTCCTCGGGCGTGCTGCTGTTCATCGCCGCATATGGTTTCGAGCAGGAGAAGATGGAGCGGGAGTTCCCTAGTCCACACGAATATACGTTTTGGAGTCGCAAACTGTACCGCGCTAACAGGGTCCACGATTCGGAGAAACTCCGCGATGTCGGCGGCGTGAGGTGGCATTTCAGTGGGGACAGATACATGCAGCTGTTGAAGCGGCTGGAGGACCCAGAGATCGATGGCGCGGGACTAGTACAACAGGGCGAAGACGAGAGCCAAATCCTCATCCCCGGCGTGGGAAGGTCAGGGTACGACATCACCGCCAAACCCGAGAACTGGCGTCGAGGCTACTACGAAGCTCTCCTCGGCGCAGCACGCGCAGCCGAATTCCTCGACTCCTGCGCCAGAGATAAAACCCGCGGCCTCGTCTTCCCAAAAGTCGCCATCACCGGCCCCTCGAACCCAAACCCCCGTCCCCTCCAGCCTGGATGTCCCGCACCGCCGCACGAAGATGATTGTGAGCCGGCGTATTTACCGCCGGAGACTTTCTACATGCGGATCTTGACGACAACTGGCTTCACTGACGCCCAGCGCCTCTACGCTGCGCTCGCTTACGGATCGTGGCTCGACTATAAGGGGACGCCTGAGGCGGCGAGAGAGATGTTTAAATGGGGTCTTGATATCGCGAAGTCTAGCATCGCAGAGCCTGACTCGGTGGTGGATCCGGTGACGCACACAATTAAGCCGACGGCCGTAGCGCCGTCGAGGAATGTACTCCGCGCCACGACGGCGATGGCGGAGCATAAGGCGAGGAATAAGGATTTAGCTGGTGCGCTGCCGATTTTCCTATCTGTGCTCCGGGCGCGGCGTGCATTGCCGCCTGCACCGCCAAAGCAGGTGGAAGACCGTGGGGGATTGATGAAGCAGACTGTCGAATTGGCCAAGTACGCGCTCATCCCGCCTGAATTCCCGCCTCCGCCACCGGATGGAAATCTGGCTCCCACTCGGGGCCCAGAGGAGATGTGCGAGGAAGCGGCGCTGATGGTGTGGATTGGGGAGATTATGTATGCTTCCGCCTCTGACACAGCGGGGAAGGAGAGCGGGCTCGCGTGGACGAGGGAGAGTGTTGATGTTGCGGAGGAGGAGCTGAGGGGGGGTATTAAGGAGGATAGAGTGTGCAGACAGTGTTTGCAGACGGGATTGGATAATTGGAGTCAGATGGTTGGGAAGCTTGCTAAGGAAGAGAAGAGGAGGAAGAAGGAAGGCGGGGTGGTGAAGAAGGGGTGGTTTGGTGGAGCGAAGGAGGTGGTGGACGAGGGGGTGGGGAGGTGGGAGGCGGAGGAGAGGTTGGTGAGGATGAGGTTTAAGCGCGCGAGGGACGTGTTGGATGTGGAGAAGGTGGACTTGAGTAAGTTGTATATTTTTAGATGAATGAGCAATGTATAAGTAAGTTGTTAAGCTCCCAGCCAGGGGTGCTTCTTTAATCAGATGTTCTCTTGTATTGATCAAGAGGATTAAATATAATACCCAACCGTTTCGTTATATTCATGAAAACATATCCAAAGTGCACACTTGACACCACTCTAATAAGAACACCGAATATAAATCCAAATCCAAATCCAAGTCCCAAACTCCTTACCACCATCTATCTCATGTACCCTTCCCACCCCTCCCACTCTTCTCAGACCAACCCCCAAATATACCCTTCACCACCTCCCCCGCGCTCTTCCTCCTCCCACCCTGTGCCCCCGATGAAACACTATGTTTATGAAACCGCGCCGTAACACCCTTCAACCCCTTAACACCCTCATCCTCATGATCAAACACGCTCTTCTCAGCCAAGACCGGCGATGTTGGTAGTGGCACGGCGGGGGCAAGAGGGCTAGGAGGAAGCGAGGGGCTCAATGGACTCGTATTCGTGGAATAAGAGGATGGGTGAAGCGGCTGTATAGTCGCCTGGGGAGCAAACCCCGAGCGTGATGGCGGCGGCAGCGGCGGCGTTGCATGGTGCTTAAACGCCGGTGCAACGAGTGGCGGCGCACGGCGTGGTGCAGCGAAGTGAAGAGGTGGTCCAGCTTGGGGACGTTGGCGGGGGGACTTGGTGGTGTGGCCGGAGTTGCGCGATGATGAGCGGGGAGGGATTGGTGGGGGGGCCATGGAGGAGATGTCGAATGCAAATTTGGAGGGGGAGTTGCACCTGTATAGAGGTGATAGCTCGGTGGGCGATGCACTGGGGGTGGCCGGGAAGTCGTAGGAGTTGTGCCATGATGGGAATCCAGAGGCGTCATAGTCGTCATCTTCGTCTGAGGGAGAGTGGATTGACGGATCGCTCAGACTCGATGTGTCGCTTGATGGCGTGACAAGAAAGAGCTGCGAGATGTGCGACAGAGCGTGTAGATCGTACGCTGTGATAGTGCTATCGCTGCTCACAGGCTTAAGGCGCCGTGGCGACGACGGCGGCGTGGGAGGCATAACTCTCTGGTGTGGGAATAGGCGGTAATATTGTTTCTTAGCAGAGCGAGAAGGGTGAGGTAGAGGAGGAAGTGGAGAATCGAGGAAGTTGGGCCATTTATCCTCAAACTCGGGGAGGGCTGGGAGGGCGGGTGCGTCGACTATGCGAACAATCACGGGCGGGAAGGGTGCCGCGCACAACCGGCACGGGGACATGTCGGTCATTCTAGGCCGAAGGGACAGGACTAAGGCAGAGAATGTTGTGACTCGGGAGCGTGACGCGGATGTTTCTCAGACAGATTGATAGATAGATAGATAGATAGATAGACAGATGTGTGTATGAGACTTAAAGGAGAATGTGTGAAGATGAAGAATGAAACGAAAGAAACGAAACAAGGGAAACTGGAGGGTACAGATATACTCCGTACAGTGAGACAGTTAGAGGAACTCACCGTCAGGGTCTAATGCGCGCGGCTAGGCATACGATCAGATCTCAAATGTGGAATATGCCAACATGCATACCACATATACCATTTCGACCAGTTGGCCGAATGATCGCCGGACCGCAGGCGACGAGAAGGGCGGAAAGAAGATGAAAAAGGAAACGCTTTATTCGAAGAAGACGATGATGGTGGGGTGTTGCCACGGCGCTGGGTATGTTGTGATATGAGAAGAGAGAAGAGACAATAGAAAAGAGAGAAGTGACGGGACGGATGTATGGTACGCATACTGATAGGCGGCGGGATATGCAGTGTTTTGGATTGGGACGGTGTGTTGACGTGCGGCTGGCCGATGTCTGTCGGGTTGGTCCGTCCGAGATGTTACCAGCCAGTTGCCCGCCTCTTGGTCAGATCGATCGTCAGTAAATATGGCTACTAGTGGCCGGCAGTTGTCCACTTTATACAGTATTATCTGTCTGTATCATCTTTATCATCTGTATCATCGACAGTGAATATCTGTGGTTCAACGTTTCATCCCTGTGTTGTTTTCACCTGTACGGCGAGGGAGGGCGAGGAGAGACAGGAGGAGTCGGGAGGATGTCCCTTCCCTTGACGCCCAACCATCGTGAGACTCATCTCATCTCGAAAAGTGGCGTCTGTTTGCATCTCAACAAACCTCCAAGCAGAGCGACACGTATGCGTACATTTCATTCTTCCCAGCTCCGCGGCACTGGCGCACAACGGGTCATTTCTAGGCAGTCGTCCGATCCTTTGTTTGCAAAGCCACGATCGAGATAGATGAGATTTCTCAATAGCATCTATTATGTGTAAGTACAATGTAACAGTACATGATGACTCGGACACTTACAGATCGATCGATGAGATCGGACGGGTTGGGTTGGGGGGAGTCGGCACTCGGATGCAGAAGGGATGTTCCCCCGATCCCTTGCTTCCCGCCCTTCCTGCCGCTGTCCGCCTGATGTGGGACAGACGCGCAATGACTGGAAGGCTGCCGGTATTTTGGCGCGCCGGCTGCGTCAGGCTGAACTAGAGAGGAAATGACAGCCGTATGACAGATCGTTGGGGGGTAAGGTGGAGTAAGGTGCGGTATGTTGCTGGAGTAGTGGGGAATCACAAGGCTGCGCTTAGAGGCTGTTGGAGAAGTAGGACATCTGTACTGCAAAATATACTGCAAATCATACATATTCTGCTAATTCTATTGACAAACGGACTTAGGCCTTCCCGTGTCCATTCCACGATGCCGACCCTTCTTCCCGATCCTAAGATGGACACTGGAAGACTGGAGGGCCAGGGAGAACATAGTCCGCTGGAACTTGAGTGTTTGTATCCCACTTCACATTGGCAAACGTATAACCCCCTGGGAAAGCTATCAGACCAGTCGATGGCACCACCGTTCCGCTCCCCTCCACCTTGACCTGCGCACAGCTGGGGTAAAACTGGCACTTGTTTATCTTCGCGCACGCTGAAAGAGCAATAATCTCATGTCGAACCAGGTACTCGCCAGGCGCGAGACACTCTGGCACCTTGCTGTACCACTTGTTGTCCTGGTCGAAGAGAGTCTGCGTTGCCCACGACGTGCCGTAGGCCGCCTCATCGATCTTGAACCAGACGGCCCCCTCATTGCCAGTGAAATGTCCGCAGTCGGGCTCGCACTTTGCCATGTAAGTCAAGATTGGCCCGGCGTGCGGGAAGTCGGCGTCCCAGTCAAATGTGATATTTGTTCCTGCTTGGACAGCCCCGACGCGAGACACGTCGCCGTCGAGGATCGGGACGGCGTTGAAGTTGCATGCCATTTCGGCGCCAGTCAGAAGCTCGACCGGCCCGTCGCTACCAACTCGTCGCACGATGCTGGGGGCATCGGTTGTAAAATCCGGAGTTGCGGTGGGGAGGTAGCCAGTGTAGGTCTGGGTGCCTAGTACGTGGTAGTGAACATGACTGTGAGGAGGTCAGTATTATATTCGAAGCGGGGCTTTAGGGAGACAAACCCGTGAGCTGAGGCTGTTGCTGCCAACCCCACCAGTGATAACAACGTAGAAGAACGCATTGTTAGGATATTCGAGCTGGAGAATGATGATTCCTGACAAGTACTTGCTTTCGACGGCGGGGAAACATTTTTATAAGCACTTCAAGGCGATGTTTTATCATATCTCTAGCTTCGGAGTAATTGAGGTAAGAGATCTACACTCAGAGTAATTAACTTTAATGAAAACACTCTAAAGTTTCAAGCATCGCCGTGAGTGGTGGATCGTATATCCCCGCGAACTCTATCGACCGGCAGAATCCTCCGGAGGTGTTTCTATTTCTTGTCTGAGGAAAGTATTGTCGGCATATCGCAGGCATTAGACTACCGCAGCTATTCTTGTCTGTGTCGGCGCGTGGACTGTTCTCAGGATGATACCTACTGTGGCTGACGCCGATGGCAGCGATCACTGGGGCAACTTGCGAATGTGGTATAGTAATGCGCGCGGAGGTGAGCGACTATAGATGCTCACGCTGAAGGGACTAGGCCCCGTTATACTCACGCCGAAGTGAGTGGTACCCGTTATTTGACGCCAGGATGACAGGCGAGGGTGCCATCTCCATGTTTTACACTAGTACAGGGGAGTGATCCCCGTCGCTAACGCTAACGCTGTTGCCGCCGTCCCAAGACACGATCACAGAGCAACGATCGCCGTGACCAAAATTTTGCTCTGGTTAAGGTTGGAGTAAGCGGAGTGTGCTATTAGGAGCGGAGTGTGCCATCTCATAGGTAGTTCTATAAGTATCTTTGCATAGTACATTGTATGTAAAGTGACTTACTATAAATGAAAGATGAGAGTATAGTAGAATTCTCATAATAAAAGACTATATAAACAACCCTGAATGTTCTAGTAGCATTCCTGAATTTCAATAGATGATTTATATGTATATATTACTACTTATACTAAAAGGATTAAATCTTAATACTGTTGTAGAGTTGTTAATAAAAAGGATGTAAAATAGTGGTTTATCTCAAGTGTAGAAAATGAGAAAGTTGCCATTCAAGTCACTTTACATACAATTTATTATATAGGAGTACTATCATAAGCACACTTGCTTCTCATACCACATACCACACTCTAAGATTATTTACTAATCTTGAGTTGAGTATGAAAGGTATCCTAAACTCCTAAACCTGTGATCACCTGACCGATCACCTGACTGATCACATGTCCACCCCGCAATCTCTACGCAAAAGTCGCAACGCCACCACGCTACTCCCCTACCGAAACCACACAACCGCCACTTTTTCTACGTCACCCCCCCACCACGGATAAACCTCTCCGATATTCGGGGCGGGGTATTGGCCATTTGCCTTGCCCAAGGGGAATTTTGCCTAACTTTTGCCTTACCAAGTAAACTTGGGTGACTCGATTTTCATTGACTCACATTCTGATTCGTCCAGCTTTAGTAAGCAGCTATTCCCATCACCACACTGTTCCGTTACACTCACCCTCTCCACTGAAAGTCAATTCCACTCACAATCACCAAAATCATATACACAATGTGCAACGAACCAAGTACAAACGGCCAGAATGGCGTCGCCAACGGCGTCACCAACGGTAACGCCGCCGACAAGAAGCCCAGATCCGTCCCATACAAGGCCATTGGCGACTACCTATCAAATACTGGCCGCTTCAAGATTATTGAGAGCACGCTTCGTGAGGGTGAACAATTTGCCTCGGCATTTTTCGACACTGGTGAGTCCTACCACCCCAAAAATTGCACAAACCTCTGCTAACGACCGTCAAGCAACCAAGGTCAAGATGTACGTTATTTAATTCTCGAAATTTCATGCGAATACCGTACTAATCCGACCCTTTAGCGCAACGGCTCTCTCAGACTTCGGCGTGGACTACATTGAGTTGACTTCGCCGGCGGCGTCTCCTCAATCCAAGGCTGATTGTGAGACAATCTGCAAGCTTGGTCTCAAGGTGCGTTTGATAACCCCTACAATTTACATTTTAATGGTTTTCATAACTGACTCATCCAGGCCAAAATCCTCACTCGTTAGTCCTCGAATACCCAACCCCACGCGACCCAATACTAATTTATACAGACGTGAGATGTACAATGGAGGATGCTAAGTTGGCGGTGGAGACCGGTGTGGATGGTGTCGACGTGGTTATCGGAACCTCCTCCTTCCTCCGCGAGTTCTCCCACGGCAAGGACATGGCATACATCACCAAGTCCGCCATCGAGGTCATCGAGTTCGTCAAGAGCAAGGGTCTCGAGATCCGCTTCTCCTCTGAGGACTCCTTCCGCTCCGACTTTGTCGATCTCCTCGCCCTTTACAAGGCCGTCGACGAGGCTGGTGTTGACCGTGTTGGTATCGCCGACACCGTCGGGTGCGCTTCCCCGCGTACCGTCTACGAGCTGATCCGCACCCTGCGTGGAGTCATCAGCCAGAAGACCGATATCGAGACACATTTCCACAACGACACCGGCTGTGCTATTGCCAACGCCTTTGTCGCCTTAGAAGCCGGAGCAACACGTGAGTCATACTGAATTTTCCAGCCCCCAAAAAGCGGGTTAGCTAACGTACGCAGACGTCGACACATCCGTACTGGGTATCGGTGAGCGCAACGGTATCACCCCGCTCGGTGGTTTCCTCGCCCGCATGATCGTCGAGGACCGCGACTACGTGCTGTCCAAGTACAAGCTGCAGAAGCTCAAGGAGATCGAGGACATGGTTGCCGAGGCAGTCGAGGTCAACGTCCCCTTCAACAACTACGTGACTGGCTTCTGTTCATTTACGGCAAGTTTAACTCCCACTCACCAGATGCAGATGGCACATGCTAACTCCCTCCGCAGCACAAGGCAGGCATCCACGCCAAGGCCATCCTCAACAACCCCTCCACATACGAGATCCTCAACCCGGCGGATTTCGGAATGACCCGCTATGTCCACTTTGCGTCGAGAATCACGGGATGGAACGCCATCAAGAGCCGTGTCGAGCAATTGGGCTTGAAGATGACTGATGAGCAAGTTAAGGCTCTGTAAGTTACCCCACCCGCCCCCAAACCTCGTCGCCCACTAACACATTCCCTAGTACGGCCAAGATCAAGGAGCTGGCGGATATCCGTCCCCTCGCGATTGACGATACGGACGCGATTATTAGGTCATTCCACCTGGACTTGGCCGATAAATAGAGGGTGTGATGTGATATTGTTGCGATTTACCATCTAGCATTGGGTACGGCATCAAAAATTAAAGAAGAGGCAGGGCTGAACACCCTTCGGATCAAAACCAAGATTATCGTAAAAAGTTATTTTGCTTTACTTTAGAGATAAAGATATAGCCCCTACAAAACAAATACCATTTCCAACGTGAAATGGGTGGAATTATAAAGTCCGCCTTCCAACTTTCTATACAACCAGAATCCAATGATGCAAAAGTCCCCCGATGTCAAATCTTTTCTCCTCGCGACTAAAGCTTCGACTTAACCCTGTTCTGTGGGCTGACCAGCGGATCGTACGAAGACACACTCAGCGTATCCCCCGGCACAGGCGTAGCATGCGAATTCAGCGCGCGCGAATCAATCAGCGACGGGTTAAGCTGATCAATGCTACTGCACCCAATCAACCTCATATTCATCTCCATCTCATCCTTCAACAACTGCATCGCCTTATCCACACCCGCCAATCCATACGCCGACATGGCGAAAAGGAACGGCCTCCCGATTCCCACGCCCTTGGCACCCATGCACATCGCCTTGATGATATCAGTCGCGCGACGCACACCGCCATCAATGTAAATCTCGATCTTATCCTGGAGCCCGCGATCGCGCAGGATCGGCATAACCTCCGCCAGGACCTCAATTCCCGATCTCGCGAAATCGAGTTGGCGCCCACCGTGGTTGGAGAGGACAACACCCTGGACACCAACCTCGACAGCTTGGAGCACGTCCTCGACGCACTGCACGCCCTTGAGGATGATGGGCATCTTGGTCACGCTCTGGAACCAGGGGATATCCTTCCAGCTCAGGGATGGGTCGATAAACGACGAGATCGCGCGGGCGGCGCCCTGCGAGTTATCCGTCACTGCGCCGCTGGAGGACTGAACATTGGAGCCCTGCTCGGTGAACTTGCTGCGCATGTCCTTCTCTCTGCGGCCGAGTTGCGGGGCGTCGACGGTGATGAAGAGGCCCTTGCAGCCGCGGGCCTCGGCGTGCTGGATGATCTTCTTGGTGATTGCGCGGTCTTTGTTGACGTACAGCTGGAGCCATTGCACTTGGTCGCCCTCGGCGGCGTCGACGATTTGGTCGAAGGAGCAGGAGGCAAGGGTGGGGATCATTTGGATGACGTTGTGCTTTTTGGAGGCTTTGGTGAAAATTACTTCGCCCTCTGGGTGGCCTAGTTTGCCGAGCGCAGTGGCGGTCACGTAGAAGGGGATGTCCACTTTGGTGCCGAGCATCGTGGTGGAGAAATCGACCTTCTCGACGTCGACGAGGATGCGGGGCCTAAACCAGATCTTGTGGAAGGCGGAGTGGTTCTCGCGCATTGTCTGAAATGTTAGCAATCATCTTCAGAGGGAGGTGAAGACATACAATCTCGTCATCTGCGCCACTGGAATAGTACGCCCAGGCAGTCTTCTTCATGACTCGGCTGGCAACTGCCTCGAAGTCCATCATGTTGTAGCATTGCTCCAGGCTGGGCATGTGTGCTATCCTTTCCTGTCTTGCAACCTCATCGGGGTCAATCTCTTGTGCAACTTCTGCTACAGTAGCCATGTCCACTGGGCCCAAGTGTTTCGACTTGTCGAGATATTTGTCGAGGGTGTCCGGAGGGTGGATTGGGTCGTACGTCTCGGTCGCATCTTTGCCCTGTTGGAATTAATACTTGCCATTTGCATGTTTTTAGGGGCAATAACATACCGCATACTTAAGGATAATACCCATTCCACCAGGGTGCTCTGCTTTCATTAGTTACCGATCACGTCGGCTTAGGAATTGGCTCACCAGGTGCGAATTCGGTCACATCGTACGCCTACGTCAGATCAGTATATAATAATCTTTCGAGAGAATAAAACCAACCTTTCCATGGATAATAACCCATAATGAATCCTTCGAATTGTGCTTCGCAACTTCCTCACCAGTGAGAGCCATGATTTCAAGGTGTTGGAGTAAAGTTTCTCTGGGGGCGGGTCCAATATATCTCCAATGGACTATCTAAAATCCTAGCTCTCGGTAGTTGATCCCCTGAACTTTACGGAGTGCAATAGTCGGCGAAATAGGGTGACAATTATTAATTACGAGCTCAGATGCAATTATATAGACGACAACAGATAAGAAAGAACAAGAGATAAGCCAAGACGGATTTATATGGATTGGAAATCCCCGGTCGCGGACAGGCTCCGCAATGGGGCGAGGACAGAATTTGGGGATTCCCCCGCATGTGCCTGGATTTACCGCGGTGATAGCCGGTGGATTAACGTTGATGCGGCCCGGACATGTGTTAGGTTACGGGTAAATGGAAGTACACGATCCCTACCAAATCGATGACGATGAGACGTGAGTTCAAGGACAAGGCTGTGAATTATGGAATCCGTGCTTCTAGCTGGAATAACTCGACCATGTGCTCTACATATTCATTTGATGCACGAGGGGCTACTACCATAGGGGATATCACATCTCATACAATTTGATACGTTCAAAGCCATAATAGGCCAATTCAGAAGCTGCACTGTTCTGAATCATACCGAATTGTAGCAGTACATGAACCCTGTCCGCCCGTAATAAAGAAGAAGTTAGTAAAAATATCGCTCAGAATTAGGGCAACTGTATATAGTAATATAAACGAATTCCTACACGCAAATGGGGCTGCTACAGTGTAGCAGGCCGTAGCAACTACAATAGGTAATTGTGATGCCAAGCCACCTGGGCTCATCTTTCCTATTAAGGTAAATATTATGGGCCTGCTCCAAAATGTAGCATTGTTGCAGCAAATCCGAATCTGAACTGCCCTATTAGGGCAATTCATATTTGCTATAACACCTGAACGGGGCAACGGTATGTCAGAGTCTTATGCATTACTGATAGCTATAGCGCAGCTGATAGACAACCAGTAGGTAGGTATTAATACGGAAAGAAACGCCAAATGAGATCCAAGCCAACCCCTCGTATTTACATCAATACACAGCACGAGTTCTGTTGCTTTGCCTTGGCTAGAGATTGATTGTTAGAGACGGTTTGACAAGTATTCCGGAGCGCAACTTACTATAGAACATCCTGCTAGTGTCGCTCAAACCCTGGCTCTTCGCCACCAAATCGTCTATCTTCTCGCCTCGCTCAAGCACGCTCTCGATCGTCTTGTGCAGAATAACCTTTGTCTCATCCAGCTCCTTCTGAATCTTCATGATGTTATCCGCCTGTTGAGGGTCCTGGTACTTCGCTAGGTATGATGTTAAGTCCGGGAATTCAAGTGTAGGGTTCGAGTTGGACCAGGTCGACCGCGGGTACTTGGCGGTAAACTCATCGAGGACCTTGTTGAGCAGCGACTGTGCAACTAATAGCGGATATTCGTGGTCGGACATGATAATGCCCACAATCCCGGTGTTGTGCCCAAGACTGTGGAACTTGTATGGCCCTGTTATCTGTTAGATCAACTTCAGCCTGCTTTTCCTGTCGGCCTACCTTCGTAGATCTCCTGGCGTTTTCCAGGCGCAGCATCTTTACTCTCGGCGACTGTCTTGCTGAAGAAAGTCATGAACTCGCTCACCCTAAATCATGGTTAGCCCGAACTCCGCGCACTTGGAGGGGCTACTTACGTCGACCTCTCCCAGAAGCTAAAGGAACTGGTATCTTTTGAGGAAACCAGCTCATGCGCTGGCTTCTCAGCGTTCTTAAAGATTCCAATGTAAAATAGCTTCATCTTGGTGGTGTAGAGAGGGTGATTGTGTTTGGAGAAGTGATACTGTAGGCGCAAACAATGAGGGCCTGTGGCCTGTGACGTTCGACCCTGACCGCCCCGCGGCAAGATCCGAGGCATCAACTTTCTGAGTCAGGTCACATGATTAAGAATTCAACATGACAAAGATTTGAATCTTGAACTTACTGCATATACATTTTGATACATAATTTTAGCGCAGCGTTTATAGAGCTTGTTATAGTCCTTTCTTGTTGCCAGGCGTATTTCGGTGCATATGCGTTGACGACGACGTCAAGCCTCAAACGTCAAACACACACCCCACCATAGACAACTATATACGAATATACGACATGGCTACAGCAAAGCTGGCGGAGTCGCAATGGATAGCGCAGCTGTCAACCATGAGAGCGGCTTTGGCAGATCTTAAACTGCCAACTTCCGATCAGCCCTACAGCTTAGACTATGAAGAACTGTCAGACTCCCTCAACAGCGGAGATGATGTGTGGGACTTCATAGACGACACAGAGGCAGATGAGTACAGCAGCGGCCTTGAAGAGGACGCGCTGCCGCCTGCTGTCGAAGACGGAGTTTATGGACCAGAATGGATCCAGGCCAAATGTTCGGCCTTTGCAGCAAGTAAAGGTGGACTCAGTGCAGAAACTCTGCAAGAGCAGATCATCTCGTTGCTTGTCTCAGACATATCTGATGAAGAGTTGCAATCGTCTTTGACAGATGTTATCGGATATGATGATTTCGATTTTCTCATCGAGTTAATCTCGCATCGCAAAGAGATCGCAGCTGCTCCCCGAGTAACTGATCAAACAGACGGGCTACTTAGTGGCAAGTTGCTCACGAGAAAGGAGAGAGACGCCCAGCTACGGAGAAATGACTACGAGCACAAGCATGCTACTCTAGGCCCCAAACTGGACAGAGATGGACCGCAGTATCCCCATGTCTACAAGGCGCACTCTGCAGGCAACACCCTGAGTTCGTCCGGCCACAAGTATGGGTTGCCCATGGGAAGTGAGAGGACCGAGCATGAGCGATATGAAGAGTTCTCCATCCCAGCCGGAAAGGTCGGGACCCTGGGACTTGGCCGGAAACTGGTTCAGATCTCAGAAATGGATCAGCTGTGCAAGGGAACCTTTAAAGGGTATAAAACGCTCAATAGGATGCAAAGTCTAGTGTATCCCGTGGCATACAAGACGAACGAGAATATGCTTATATGCGCGCCCACTGGTGCAGGTAAGACCGACGCAGCTATGCTCACCATATTACACGCAATCGGCCAGAACACCACGCCCAATCCAGCAGAGTCCCCAGATGCACAAGATTTCACCGTTGCCACAGCTGACTTCAAAATCGTGTACGTCGCTCCAATGAAGGCTTTGGCAGCGGAAATCACCCAGAAACTTGGCTCGCGCCTTGCATGGTTGGGGGTTCAAGTCAGGGAATTTACGGGTGATATGCACTTGACGAAGCAAGAGATTGTCCATACCCAAATAATTGTCACCACGCCTGAAAAGTGGGATGTCGTAACTCGGAAAGGCTCGGGCGATACTGAATTGGTCCAAAAGGTACGTCTGTTGATTATCGATGAAGTTCATATGCTTCACGACGAACGTGGAGCTGTTATCGAGTCTCTTGTGGCCCGTACGGCGCGACAGGTGGAAAGCACACAGTCCCTCATTCGGATGGTTGGTCTCTCTGCGACACTACCCAACTATGTTGACGTAGCGGATTTCCTAAAAGTCAACCGATATGCTGGCCTCTTTTACTTTGACGCCTCCTTCCGTCCAGTCCCCCTGGAGCAGCATTTTATTGGTGTTAAGGGTAAGGCCGGAACCAAAAAGTCTCGTGATAACATTGACGAGACCTGCTTTGAAAAGGTCAAGGATATGTTAGAACTCGGCCATCAAGTCATGGTTTTCGTCCACACTCGAAAAGATACATTCAACACATCAAAGATGCTCTTCGAAAAGGCAACCGATGATGGCTGTGCGGATCTTTTCGATCCCAGAGAGCACCCCCAATATGAAGCTGCCACAAGGGAAATGAAGACCTCAAAGGGGAGAGAACTGAGAGAGCTTCTTCCCAAAGGAATGGGAATCCATCATGCTGGTATGCAGAGATCAGACCGCAACCTTACCGAGCGTCTGTTCTCACAGGGAGTTATGAAAGTGCTTTGCTGTACGGCTACGCTTGCGTGGGGTGTTAACCTTCCAGCTGCTGCAGTAGTCATCAAGGGAACCCAGATCTACAGCGCCCAAGAGGGAAAATTCGTAGACTTGGGGATTCTAGACGTTCTCCAGATATTTGGTCGTGCAGGACGACCACAGTTTCAAGACACGGGTATTGGTATGATCTGTACAAGCCATGACAAGTTGCACCACTATTTAAGTGCTGTTACTCAGCAGCAACCCATCGAATCTAGGTTCAGTGCCAAGATGGTCGACAATCTCAATGCCGAAATCGCCCTGGGGACGGTGACTTCCGTCCCAGAAGCCGTCCAGTGGTTGGGATACTCGTATCTCTTCCAGCGCATGAAAATAGCCCCAATGACCTATGGAATAGACTGGGCTGAGATCAGAGATGATCCTACATTGGTTCAACGCAGACGCCAGCTCATTATCAACGCAGCTCGGACTCTCCACCAGAGCCAGATGATCATCTTCAATGAGGTCACTGAGGAACTGAAGAGCAAGGATGTCGGACGCATTGCGAGCGAGTTCTACCTTTTACACACTAGTGTCCAGATCTTCAACACGATGATGGCGCCCCTTGCGTCTGAGGCCGATGTTTTGAAAATGATTAGCATGTGCGGCGAGTTTGATAATATTCAATCTCGTGACAGCGAGTCCGATGAACTGGTGAGACTACGAGACGAATTTGCCCCTTGCGATGTTGGAGGTGGTATCGATTCTCCGCAAACCAAGACGAACATTCTCCTTCAATCTCATGTCTCACGCGCGCGGATTGAAGATTTCGCCTTATCCAGCGATACATTCTACATTGCACAGCAGGCGGCCCGAGTGTGCAAAGCCTTGTTCAAGATCGCCTTGAATAGGAAATGGGGTTACCAGTGTCTAGTTATCCTCTCGCTATGCAAGTCCATAGACAAACGGATCTGGCCGTTTCAGCATCCCCTCCACCAGTTCGAGCTTCCTCTGCCCGTGCTGAGGCAGCTCGACGACAAGGGTGCCTCGACTTCTATAGAAGCTCTTAGGGACATGGAGTCTGCCGAGATTGGTTCGTTGGTGCACAACCATGGAGCCGGAAGCAAGATTGCTCGCATTCTTGAAAACTTCCCCACAATAAGTGTAGAGTGCGAAATAGCGCCTCTCAACAGAGACGTCTTGAGAATTCATCTCACTCTGACGCCTGACTTCCGCTGGAATGATCGTCATAATGGATCTTCAGAGCCATATTATATTTGGGTTGAGAACTCTGAAACGTCTGAGATATACCACAGCGAGTTCTTCATACTGAACAGGAGGAAAATGCACGAGGAGCACTACCTCGACTTTACAATCCCTCTTCAAGACCCTCTCCCGTCCCAAATATACGTCCGAGCTGTGTCTGACAGGTGGTTGGGAGTCGAAACAGTCACACCCGTTTCTTTCCAGCACCTAATTCGACCAGAAACCGAAAGCAAGTACACCGATCTGCTGTCCCTACAGCCTCTACCGGTAACAGCGCTCAAGAACCCCATGTTAGAGGAGATTTATAGCAAGCGCTTCCAATTCTTCAACCCTATGCAGACTCAACTTTTCCACTGCCTGTATCACACCTCAACAAACGTGCTGCTGGGTTCACCCACCGGTAGTGGCAAGACTGTTGCTTGTGAGTTGGCAGTCTGGCAGTCCCTACGAGACAATCCTGGATCAAAAGTCGTGTATATTGCACCTATGAAGGCGCTCGTTCGAGAGCGTGTCAAGGACTGGCATCCCCGTCTTACCGGTCCCCTCGGCTTGAAACTTGTCGAGTTGACTGGTGACAATACTCCGGACACGCGTACAATCCGCGACGCTGATCTTATCATTACGACGCCCGAGAAGTGGGATGGTATATCTCGTAGTTGGCAGACAAGAGGCTACGTTCGACAAGTGAGCCTGGTGATCATTGATGAGATTCATCTTCTCGGTGGTGATCGTGGTCCTATTCTCGAAATCATTGTGTCTCGAATGAACTACATTGCTTCGCAGTCCAAGAGCACGGTTCGACTGATGGGCATGTCGACTGCGTGCGCGAACGCTATGGATCTTGGAAACTGGCTCGGAGTCAAGGAAGGCCTGTTTAATTTCCGTCACTCTGTCCGCCCTGTGCCCCTTGAGATATTCATCGACGGCTTTCCTGAAGTACGCGGTTTCTGCCCGCTAATGCAAACGATGAATCGGCCAACGTTCCTCGCCATCAAGACTCATTCTCCAGACAAGCCAGTTATCGTCTTCGTCGCATCTCGCCGACAGACTCGACTTACAGCGAAGGACCTGATCAACTTCTGCGGGATGGAAGACAACCCGAGGCGTTTCCTGAAAATGTCCGAAGACGATCTGCAGCTTAACCTCGCGAGGGTCAAGGATGATACACTGAAAGAATCGCTCAGCTTTGGTATAGGGCTGCATCATGCTGGTTTGGTTGAATCCGATAGATCTCTATCGGAGGAGCTGTTCGCCAACAATAAAATCCAAATCCTGATCGCTACCAGTACCCTCGCTTGGGGTGTCAATCTTCCCGCCCATCTTGTCGTAGTTAAGGGAACTCAGTTCTTCGACGCAAAGATTGAAGGATACAAAGACATGGACTTGACCGATGTCCTGCAAATGCTCGGCAGAGCGGGTCGACCCCAGTTCGATACGACAGGTATAGCCCGCATCTTTACACAAGATTCAAAGAAGGATTTCTACAAGCACTTCCTGCATACCGGTTTCCCCGTAGAGTCGACGCTCCACAAGGTCCTTGACAACCATTTAGGCGCAGAAGTCTCAGCCGGAACCATCGCTACTGTCCAAGATGCCTTAGACTATCTCACGTGGACATTCTTCTTTCGCCGTCTGCATAAGAACCCGTCTTACTACGGCCTTGAGTTGTCTGCCGAAGACCACAACACTACCACGGCACAGCAAATGGCGAACGACTACATGATCCAGATGGTTGATACCTCCCTAGCAGAGCTTGCAGAGTCACAGTGTTTGGAGCTTTATCCCAATGGAAACGTTGACCCAACGCCCCTGGGAAAGATCATGTCATACTACTATCTCTCCCATCACACCATCCGTCATCTCGTCAAGCATGCTAAACGTGGTGCTACCTTTGAGGATGTTCTATTCTGGATGTCGTCTGCCACCGAATATGACGAGTTGCCAGTCCGTCACAACGAAGACCTCATCAATGGAGAGCTAGCAAAGAATCTCCCCATAGATGCCAAGTCATTCGGCAACCTGCCTCTTTGGGACCCTCATGTCAAGTCATTCTTGCTTCTCCAATCTCACATGAGCCGGATCGAATTACCATTGTCGGATTACATTGGAGATTCAAACAGTGTTCTCGATCAGTCGATCCGTATTATGCAGGCCAGCATCGATACCCTTGTTGAGATGGGCTACCTCTCCAGTACGCTTCAGATGATGACTTTGCTTCAGTGCATTAAAGCTGCGCGCTGGCCAACAGACAATCCCCTCAGTATTCTTCCAGGAGTGGATATTGGCGGGATCCCCCCCAAATCCCAGAAGTCGAAGGCGCTACCTTCGTCGCTAATGGAGTTGAGCCGTCTGCCGCCCGCCGGCATCGAAAGCCTATCCCAGATGGTTGCCGACAACCATGCGACCCGATCTGCATTTGTTAAGGCCGCCTCTATCATACCTAACGTAGATGTCAAGGTGTCTGATATCACAGCTCTTGGTCTAACTGTGGTGTTGTCGCGCCAGAACCCCATAGTCAACCGCGAGGGCCGCGTTTACACTCCACTATTCCCCAAGCCACAGACGGAGGGTTGGTTTGTCGTCCTCGCCGACAGTGGCGCTGATGAGGTACTCGCGGTTAAGCGTGTTGGGTGGAGTGTAGGGAGAAATGCCAATAGCAAGAACACCGTGTCTGTGGGGAGCAGACCGGTGGCCAGGGCATCCATGAAGTTGCCGGGCGGAGATCTGAGGGCGAGGAAGATTGATGTCTTTGTTGTGAGTGATGCGTACTTGGGAATGACTTATGAGAAGAGGGGTGTCGACATACCGGGCCCTCCTACGGTGGTAGATGACGTGAAGAAGGAAAAATCATAGGTGTAAAAGGTTGATATGGAGGACAAGTATGTGTGGAAGGGGCACGTTCTACACGATATATTTTGGTTTGATACCCAGATAGAATCCATGCCACATATTTGCATTTGCATCTCACTAGAACATATAAAAAATATCACGAAGCATGAAATCAAATCAAATCAAAGTCATTCATTTCTCATTTCTTTTGGAGTCTCATAGCTTTCATAAGCCGGTCCCATCTCGTAATGTAGCAGTCATGATGACTCTACAACGCAGGAATCCACCGCACAAGAAGTAAGTGCCAGCAAACCAGATCTGCACACCACAAGCATCGACTCCATTCCTATTCCTGAGAGCTGCAGCATGTGCCACGCCCTCGCTGGGTGAATCGAGAGGAGCTGCGCTCCTAGCAAAGACTGTGAGGAGGAAGTTTGCCCCACTGGATGAAGAGGCATTCCATATCCCAGTACATGTCCTATACGCATCATTATTAGCAAAATTGCCCAGAACAGCTTGGCCACGTCAGGACTTACAGCACTACCATCAGCCTTGTACTGGAAATAGGTACAGATGGTGCAGTCCTTGAAGCCGGTGAGTTTCGTGGTGCAGGGGACGCCGGGAGTCTTCTTGCACTTCAGGCCGCATCCATATTGGTTGCAAACGCGTTTCTCGAGGTGGTTGGCAGTGGTGTCTGAGGTGGTGGCCACGGCGGTTATGACTGGAGCTGGGTTGGCCAGGACGGATGAGGTGAACATGAGGGTGGCCGCGAGGGCGGTGATGAGGAACTTGAAGAGCGCCATTTTGGTGTTTTGCGTGGAAGTTGTTGGTTTTGATCTGAAGGTTGTTAGAGATAAGATACAAATGGTAGGATAGGTTGGTATATTTACTTGGACGGAAGATGTTTTGGTTGTTGATTGACTGTCAGTGTTGGAAAGTAGGTGTAAGTTTGATGAGAGTTGAAAAGTAGGAGTGGGTTGATCAGTGTTGGAAGGCAGGAGTGGGTTTGACCAGTGTCAGAAGGGCACCGAAAGTGAGATCAGAGTGTGTAAGGAGGATATGAAAGAGGAAGAGGGGCTGCTTCTGGAGTGGGTTGGTAGGACCTTTTATAGCTGGGGGGGGGACCCCCCCCGGGACAACAACCTAACTTCAACCAGTTTTCAATAAGAGCAATTTTCGTGCCATCTCGTTGGCTCCCTCAATTGAAAACTCACAAGAACAGCTCATTTAGATCATCCGCAGATCTTGATATGATATGTGAGCGGTGAGTCTGGCATGATTGGAATGGTACAGCTATATCACAGCTGCCGAAGCAAGGGGTTCCAACGCGGGGTAGCAAGTATTGATGGATTTTTGGGATTAGACTTCTCAAATATCATAACTAATTAATTGACAGAGTATGCAGCAACCCACTGGTCTCATCATTTACCGTCGATTATAAATATGATTGATAATAAATAAGTGGTGTTGCCTTGCAGATGTGTCAAGCCTAAGCAATGACACCGCGTTATGAAGAAGAGATGAAAGAGATGCAAATAAAGAAATGCGAACTTGAGTAAATAGGAGTAATATTCTTATATATATAACCTAAAATAAATAATAATAATAATAATAATATTAATTCCTAATGAGCTTTTTAAATAGTTTGATGAAATATTTTTAAATCAGTCTTACAGAATCATTGCTCTTAAGTCCTTTATTTTCACTTCACTTCAAACATAACAACGGAAACTTAAGAGCATTAAAATAAATAGTTACAAATGTATAACTTACTACCTTGCGACTTCCTAGCTCTTGTTATATGACGCCATGGTATTATAGGCAATTTAGGTTTGCTAGTTGTTTTCTCAGTAGAGTCGTCGTTGATAAATAAATTCTCTACCTACCCCACAGAGGCCCGAGTGCTTTAAATGCACTCTATTGGCATCCTGGAGTAGTTGAACATGCATTCTATCATTGTCCCTTACCTCTTATATTTAACACACAAGTATCCACGTGGCTACCTGGGATTTTGACGTCTATAGACCACGAGCGGTGAAGTTGGCACCTATGACTGAGTCTGCCGGCCTCCGAGATGCATAGGCTACCTACATTACTTGCAGTTTCCGACGACTCGGATCAAGTGACGATTGAGGTAAGGGGATGGTGGACAGCCTCGTGTTGCGCATAACGGAAGGTTGATAAAATTATTCCATAACCCCTAGTAACCATGTGCTCTAACACCACATTGTGCCGTCGCAGCTCCTTTGTTGACCCGTTGATTTTCTATTCGCATTATATTTCCTTTATTGGTTGATAAGTGCTGACCCTGGACGGTTGTTATTCCCCTTTCTAGCAGCCGGAGCAAAGAGTCGCCGGGTGCCGCATATATCCCGAACACCTCACCGAATCAGCAGATACTCGTCATACCCCGAAATGCCGTGTGACAATATATGTCAGAGCTGCACAACTGAATTGTCCCTTGCTTTCTATCAAACGAGACCACTGTTGGTGTTTCTACTTTTCTGTTAAAGAGAAATTACACTGTTTTATTTGAATTTATCTCTTGTGAGTGTGATACTGTCCAACCGGAATCATGAAGACTCTGTGCCTCCACGGACAAGGCACCAGTGCCTCTATTTTTGAATCCCAGACCAGTGAGCCGAGATATCTATCCTCAATTTATTTTTTCTAATATTGGTTTGAAGAGTCCTTCCGGGCAAAGCTGGACTCGAGCTTTGAGTTCGACTTTGTCGATGCTCCATTCCCAAGCCCAGCAACCGCTGGTTTCGAGTCACTGTTCAAGCCGCCAAATTACACATTCTGGACCAAACCAACAGTTGAATCATTCCGCGCAGCTCATGCATGGCTTCGTAACTACTTGGCAGAGAACGGGCCCTATGATGCCGTCTGCTGCTTCTCCCAAGGCTGCGCTCTAATAGCCACCTTCATCCTCTACCACGCAGCAGAGACACCAGACGAGCCACTACCTTTCAAAGTAGCAGTTTTCATCTGCGGTGGCGTCCCTCTCCCAGCACTCGAGGATCTTGGTCTCCCCGTTTCCAAAAAGGCATATGAGATCAACGAGAAAACGGGTCGCCAGTTACAAAGCAAAACCGCCAAATACGCCCAGCTAGCGAACTCACCTGACCAGATCCAAATCGGGCTCGGGCTGTGGGATTATGATAGAGAGGAGTTGTCTCATGACCATGACAAGTTCCCGGATGCTAACGATGTGTATGGACTGGATTTCACGGTGTTTAGAAAGGATATCAGGATTAAGATCCCTACGGTGAATATTTATGGGGCGAAAGATCCAAGATATCCGGCTAGTATGCAGCTGTCCCATTTTTGTGAGAACACGAGGAGGTATGATCATGGAGGTGGCCATGAGGTGCCGCGCACAACAGTGGTTTCCGATGAAATCGCTGGGTTGGTTAGATGGTGTGCAGATCAGATTTAGATCATGGCAAGAGATCTACAGAACATTAGTTATGACAGTGTCGATCATTTAGATATATTTCATTGGAAGGATATATAGTTTCTTATAAACTTTGCCTCAGCTCCTGGCTCTTGCCTACTCTGTTCGACCTCCACTATCAGGTGATCTTGGAGCTACAACCATATTTCAACCTTCATCGAGAACCAAGGGTGATATGCGTGGCGAACGATGTAGCCTAGCAGAATCTATTACATTTTTGGAAAACTTGACTCCTTTGTGAGAGGGTTGTTATTAATATTATCTATACTTATCCGCCCAGGTATACTCTAAGCATAATATAAGGCTTGAAGGCTCAGAGGAAGCTGCGACTGGGGCTTTGCTTAGAAATCGTTCCTTTCATATCAAGAACTTAGAAAGCTCCGAGGAAGCTGCGACTGAGGTTTTGCTTAGAAATCGTTCCTTCCATATCTATAACCCGAAAGCTTGAAGGAAGCTACGACTGGAGCTTTGCTTGGTAATCGTTCTTTCCATATCAAGAACTCGAAAGCCCCGAGGAAGCTGCGATTGAGGATTGCTTGGTAATCGTACCTTCCATATCTATAACCTGAGATGTAGAAGTCACGAGTCGTGTCTACACACAGAAAGGCGTACGTCACCAGAGCTGGAAAAAAGTTGATACTGTGGGAGCATCATTATATTTTAGAAGGTATTATCATACACCACTCCATGCGTAATCTATCATGAAAGTAGAAAACAGCAGTCCCTATTTACCACCAATCCCCTCTAGATGCTGAGCCTGACAGCACGGTGTCTTGCCACCGCATTCCAAGCCGCCTGCTTCTCCGCCGCCTCGGCATCCGCAGCCTCGTTGGAAATGATGTTATCGTAGACTGTGACTTCACCTCCACGGTTGATATCCTTCTCAACCGCAAGGGGATGGCCTGGCACGAGGGTCATGACTGGCTTGGCGCCAATAGCGCGCTTGTTGTTCCCGCTCGCTGGACCCATGCTGATGACCTCGCCGTATGTCTGGCGCCATGTGCATGTTCCGCCAAGCTCCATAGCTGCCTGTTGGCGAGCAGCAACAACAGCCAGTTGCTTGGAAAGGCAGCTGTAGTCGGCGCCGATCTTGTCAAGTCCGCCGGGGACAACAGTGTTGTACATCAGGAGGACACCGACTTGAGTGTAGTCCTCAATATTGCCTATAGTAAGTTAGTTATCTGGACCCATAGTGGTGATGGAACAAGGGTTTATACGTACTGGAGTTGGCGTAATCATCAGGAACACAAGTGTCGCCATCGATCGCATCCAAGAATTCCTTGGTGCTGCTCGATGATCCGTCGGCGTTGTTGTATGCATCAACAGCGTGTCCGACCTCGTGCTGGAATACGGATACAGATGCCGTGTTGCCCTGGAAGACAACCATGCCACCAATCTCGTAGGCGCTTCCACCACCGGGGACTGCCATCACGTATGAGATGGACTGGCGCTCATGGACTGGCAAACGACCAAAGTAATCGATCAGCTGGCTCTGACTGTAGAATAAGAAAGTTAGCCTCGAACCATCGACGGAATCGCATTACCAGAGAGCAGGTGTACTGACGAGAGTTCGGCCTTTGTGTGTCTGCAGAAAACCCAAGCCTCCTCGCAATCCTCATACTGGACGTTGAAAACTTCGAAGTCGTACAAGCTGAATGGCACGTCGGGGCGGTTTGCTTCGTCAGCGCAACGCTTTGGGATCCATCCCCACGACCACGGGCCGTTGGTGCTCGGTGTTGACGGCATGTACTGCATAAATTCCGCGTTTACATGGGGCGAGAGTCCATCCTTGAAAAGTGTCGGCTTTCCGAGACCAGCTAAGGCCGGAGCGCCGAACAGGGCAGTAGCAGCAACGGCTGCCTTCGTGATGGAGGAAAACATCTTGTTGCCTAAATCTGTTTTCGTTGGAGGTTGATTTCAGAGGATGATGCGTTGGGGTAAGCAGGATACCCCCCTTCTCTTATAGAGATATACCGCACAGAGGATTTACGCCCGAAGGATCACAGGCCCCTGCCCCGGATTCGACAGATGCCAAAGGAGGGACTAAGGTATTGAAGCGCGGGCGCGGCGGAGACCAAGCAATGAGGATTGCATCCATGTCAGAGTCGTCCCCTGCAGCATCCACATCTTGCAAATCCTTTAACAAGTCTAACGTCAAAAACGCATCGGCACAAGGGCGCTGGCCGCGGCTTAACAGTTCCACTACTGGACTTGTCCAAGGTCCCTCTTGGAACGAGTTTGGCGCACGCATACTCAGTAATCACTGGAGGTAGTTGCCTGGGCCAACATTGAATCTTTTGGTACGGGGGTGTTTCCGAAGTGCGAGTGTAAGCCTTAATTTGTTCAGGGACCATTTGAAGTTTTGCAGCGCCACACTTACTGTCAGCCCTTGTAGTTGTGGCCAATGGCGTTGGACCTCATGGCCCTGTATTGCCAAGGAAGTTTCTCCTGGGTGAGAATCACGTGGATTTTGATGCTCCTTCATAAACAAGTGGATCGGAATTGCTTGTGCCTCGCCTCGTGGGAACAAGTCTATAGTACTAATATCTGCTTTTCTTCGAACACAATATGCGACATGCGGTGCAACCGAGATGCCCTCATACAAATGCCTCTTCTCCTGCCAATCCGCGTGAGCATTTGGCAGCCAGCCTCGCATCGTACGAGAATAGCACAGTACCAGGCTGATAATAATAGCGGGTAAAGTGGGGGATGACGGCGGGAGCATCCGTTCGGCACTCTTCCAATCTTGAATTTCCCAACCCGAGCCGTAGAGCATTCCTCCAAGAGCAACAAGCTTTGTGGCACTGAACCTGAATCTGCGCAAGCGACCACATACTTATTTTAGCCGTTATGGTTTCCACAGCTGGAGGATGTGGCTATGTAGAATAATAGAGCGTGTGTCATTGAAATCCGGCCGCCCCCGCCAAATAGCAACAAGCGATTTGTTTAGTTTGATGTCTGATTTGTGTTCTGTTCGGAAACTCAACCACAGAAAATCGAAATTAAGGTTCGAGGCGCAACAATCCAACATCCGAAGATCTCAAAATAGAAACAGCAAGGGTCATGGATGGCCAGTTAGCATCGGTGTTTTCCTGGCCGCGGTACCGATCCCTGCCTAACTCGGTTACGTCTTCACTGGATTCAGATATGAAGGATGAACGAAGGATCAAATTCACATTAATGTCTGATTCACATCCGAACTCGTTCCCCTCTCTGCCTGGAAGTGATTTTTCATGCGAAAATGCTGAGTTGGCCAAGCCACCGAGTTAGAACCGTGTAATATATTCTTCAGAGAACATCATGCACGTCACTCCTTAGAAGGGCAGGCTTCCCCACAGGAAGCCTCCCCGCCTGAGGAGCGATCGTATGAAGCAACCGTTCTCCATCTCCACCCATTCCTTGAAGGTAACCTCTACGCAACGTATCATTTGCAGCACACGAGCTGTATATTATGAGAGCTGTTGGGGGGTGCAAGTTCGCTTCTGATTCGGTTCTTTTGGCCTTCCATCGATGCCTCAACAGGCCCAAAAAGTGACCTTCCTCGTAGAGAGCATCCAGCCCAAGTGTGCCCACTGATAGGTGATCGTCGTGTTGGGATCCTCCTGCAGGAACCTATAAGGCCAACTCGTAGCCACGGCACCAACATGAGACAGACCTAATTTCCATATCCATGGTTTAAAAGCCAGGCATCAAACAGGTTTCTCGTCCAGCATCATCGCCATCTCCGCTTCTTCATCCATCTCCGCCCCAGCCAACTTCGCAATGTCCACCTTCCTTATGGCGCCTATAGCTTCCTTACCCATCTCTGCGCACCAGCCCTCCAGACTCAGAAAAGCGACAACAAGAAAGCCCAGCTCTTCGCGTTCGACGTCAAAGACCTCCCACCATTCCACGCTTGGCAAATTCACACCTTCCTCTCTAGCAGCCAGGTAGATTGCTGCAACCGCCAGCGCATTAGGTTGATGCGTGAGATACAGCATCTGAGGGGATAATAGTGCCGTATTCAATAGAGCTATAGCGCGGCGCGCGAGTTTAGGGCCAGTAGACTTGGAATATGCGGCAGAGAAGATGTCCATCGTCTGGAGGTAGGTGATCGCCAAGGGGTGAGGCAAGGCCACGTGCACGCCAAAACCTAGAGCGTTCAAAACGTGACCTTCCAGTAGCAAAATGCGGTTCGTAAAACTAGTGTATGAGCTAGGACTTAGATAATAAGACGCTGGATCAGGTGGGCTCTTTGAATCCGGCGACTGGACCGACGCTAAAGCTGAGGAGGAGGAGTAGAGGTAGGTGTAGACGTTTGCAATAGATCGAAGGGAGCGCGGGTGCGCTGAAACCTTGGCTGTTAAATAAACTACAGCTGCTGAGATGTCCTGCACGATTGTTAGTATTCATGCACTGCGTCTTCCATTCGGCGGGGTGGAGATATGTTACCTTGAATTCATCGCGTGCCAATTCCTCAATTGTCCAATATCTATACAACAACACAACCGCCTGGGCACTGACGCTCTGAGGGAGGCGGAGAAGAATGCCAGCTGCTTGTGTGAGTCTAGCAGTGGAGAATCGGATTAGGTCCTGAGCAGATCGAGGAAGCGCATCATTGATACGCGTGGATGACGCGAGCTGCTCAGGGCCCACAAGAGGATTCGTAAGATGCGCCATCGCTCCCCCGAACCTAATTCTGAAGCAGTAAGGAGACAAACAAACAAGAACAACAGACTCCGAGCAGCACTGAAGTCGGATTAGGCGTGACGTTGGAGAGAAGGGACATTGAATTTCCTATTCGGGACGTTTTCGATAGACAGCACGTGATGATAACCACCGATACTCTCGTCCCGGCTATCGCCGCATAACGTGGGGAAAGAGAACCGAGTGAACCGAGCTTCGGCGGCCGAAGATTTACCAAGATCCCTTCCAAGGTATACCGCCGCGCTCACAGCAATTGACGGATCTCACCACATCAGAAACCCAAAATGTCGGCATTACGGATTCTCGTGCCCGTCAAGCGGGTGATTGACTTTGCTGTAAGCTTTCCAATGGCAGCTCCTCGTGGGTGCGACGGCGCTCGACCTCGGCGGGCCTCACATGCGATCATAGCTAATAGACTTTACTTCACAGGTCAAGCCCCGCGTCAACAAGACGCAGACAGCTGTCGAAACTAGTGGAGTCAAGCACTCCATGAACCCCTTTGATGAGCTCTCAATAGAAGAATCGGTCCGCATCCGCGAAAAGAAGTCCGCGCCCGGGGGCGTGGAGGACATCCTCGCTTTCTCCGCCGGCCCAACGAAGGCCTCTGACATTCTCCGCACCGCTATGGCCATGGGCGCCGACCGCTCATTCCACGTCGAGGTTAAGGAGGGGGATGATCTCGAACCCCTCACCGTCGCGAAGCTGCTTGCCAAGGTCGTCAAGGACGAGAACAGGAACCTGGTCTTCCTGGGAAAGCAGAGCATTGACGACGATTCCAACCAGACGGGACAGATGCTGGCTGGTCTCCTGGGCTGGAGCCAGGCGACGCAGGCGAGCAAGGTGGAGTTTGAGGCGGATGACTTTGTGAAGGTTACGAGGGAGGTGGATGGGGGTGCGGAGACGGTTAGGGCGAAGTTGCCGCTGATTATTACGACGGATTTGAGACTTAATGAGCCGAGATATGCGAGCTTGCCCAATATCATGAAGGCGAAGAAGAAGCCTCTTGAGAAGAAGAAGCTGGAGGATTATGGACTTGATACCACCAGGAGGTTGAAGACCCTCAAGGTTATTGGTGAGCTTTCCTGGGATGCTACTATGAAGCCATTTTACTAACGTTTTATAGAACCCCCGACGAGGCAAGGAGGTGGAAAGGTTGAGGACGTTGATGGCATGATCTCGAAGCTGAAGGAGCTTGGTGCGCTATAGATTTGATAAAGAGGGTATAGATGCCCCCGTATGTATTTAGCATCCGTACCATGAATTGAAATAAAATATTTCTAAGACTATTTCGTCATGTCAAACATGTCCCGAGAAAACACACTCCCCCAGTGAACCCTATGATTTGCGGTCCTAAATAGAAAAAGCCCCTTCAATCACCCACGAGAACCCTGCCTTGGAAGTTGTTTACTTTTGGGGATACTATTTCTACATACATTCATCTCATCCGTAGACCTCCATCTTTCTAACTTCCACAATCCATCCAAACACCCCAAAACTCCATGCCGATAACCATACCACCGGCGGAATGACAACGCCTGCTACTTGCCCCCCCATAGTAATGGCCTCTTTAGAACGTCAAACCCACATCGTGTATCCCACTGGGCCCATTCTCGTTATATTGCACACGACTCATAAACCCATTGCTCACGCCCTGATCCTGGACGAAGATGACCTTAGCAGCCACCTGCGCACCAAGGAATACACATTCTTCGAATCCCTCATTCTGCTTCAGTTAGTTTATTGCCCTTTATCGCCATGTTGGAAAGGGGAGAGGGACATACCTTGAATTCAGGGAAATACTCGGGCACCTTCGCAATCTTCATACTCGTCGGCGTTTGCCCATGGCTGCTGTGGCTATGGCTGCCGCTGCCGCCAAACGAGTTCGCGACCGATACATTCGGGTTCAGCGTTGGGTTGCTGGCTGTCGTCGCTGCTAGTAGTAGCGGGTTAACGCCACTCCCCGTCGGCAACGCGTGCTGTCCAGCAGGGTACTCCCTCTGAGGAGTCTGCGCACCAGTTCCCATAGGCGTCGACAAATTCGACGGCAACTCCGACGTAAAAATCGACGCCGAGCTCGGGGAAATAAGGTACTTCTTCATCAACGTAGCAAGCAGCGCATCCTTGAACCCCCTAACTCTACTCCCATTACCCACAATAATCAACGAATCCCACAAATCACCACGCTTGCTAGACTCCGTACCAGCCAACACAGTGCGGTGCACGGCATCCGCAATCCGGTCGAGTAGCCCATTGCTCGCGGCCTGGAAGCGCTCGGTGCCGACCTCGATCTCGCGACGCCATTGCATGGGGTCGCCAGCGCCTTCGCGGGCTTTGCGCTTCTCTTCACGCTTGGCGGCGCGTACTTGCTCGCGCTTTGCGGAGGCGTCTTCGACTGTGACGGAGGCGTCGGGGGCGGTTGGGGCGGCCTCGGCGGGCTTGGCCTCACCGTTTGCCTCGGAGGCGGGCTCAGCAGCCTCGGCGGGTTTGGCCTCGCTATCGGCTTCTACAGCGGGGACAGCCTCTGCGGGTTTGGCTTCTCCATCGGCTGCTGGTGCAGGCGCGGCTTCGGCGGGTTTGGTCTCACCGCCGGCTTCTGGAGCAGGCGCAGCTTCGGCAGGTTTGGTCTCACCAGTGGCTTCTGGGGCAGGCGCCGCTGGTTCTGCTTCCTTGGTAGCTGGTTCAGCTGCAGCTACCTCAGGCGTCTTCTCCTTAACTGGCTCTGTCATTTCCACATCCGCAGCAGCTGCCTTATTGCCATTCTCCAGGGCCTCATCGATCTCACCCTGTGCCTTGCGCTCTTGGTAGTGGAAAATAACCTTCTCACGTTTCGAATTGGGGAGACGAATGGGCTTGGCACCCGCAACCTCCGCCGCGTCTCGCGCATCCTTTGCTGCTTTCCTCGATGCAGCCAATTGCTTCTTACGCTCTTGCTGCGCCAAGAACTCCTGCGTCTTGCCGCTAGCAACAATACTCGCAACATCTAGAACACCCTCCTCATCAATACCCTTCTCGGCATCATCCTCGTCCACATCCGCGTCAGGGGCTCTTGGTGCATCTGTTGAACTTGCCGCTGCCTCACCTGCCGCGGCTCCATTTCCATTGGCTCCTTGATCATCCGCGCCTTCCGCACCGGGTAATGGCGCGCCAGCAGGCAAGATCTCGCAGAACGGGCTCTTCTTCAATTGCTCGCACATATCCTTCGTCCAGCCTTTCGGCCCCAACAGTTCCAACAACCGTTCCGTCATAGCATCACCTCCAGTCCCCGCCAAGCTTATGGCGCGACCAACATGCTGCACCGAGAAGTCGTGGATGGTAGTGATGTCCGTCTTCTGGAATCCGACATCGATGACTGTGCCGTTCTGGACGCCGTATGCGTACGAGATCGCAAGCGCGGAATCCATGATGCAGAACGCGGGGGTCTTGAACTTCTCAAAGAAGAATTGCGTGAGCGCTTCGATATCTTGTGCTGTCCATGCTGGCTGCGCGATCAGGAGTATCGGGGTATGGAGTGTAGGCGAAAGGACGCTGTGGATGTGGTTCATCAAGGCCAAAAAAGCTGGCATGTTCGTGATTCTGCCCTCTGAAATGTCATAGTCAGCACCCATTCCACGCATAAAGCACTGTATAACACATACCAGTCAAAGGGTATACCGCGCCCTCATCGGACTCCAAATCCTCCTCAAACTCGGGCTCAGGCTCATTATCCTCCTTCTCCTCCTCGCCCGTCCCACCCATCGTAACCTCCCCCCCATTCGCCGCAGGAGGAGTCGCCTTCTTCACCTCATTGATCTTATACGGTTCCCACTTCCCCTCCCCAGCGGGGAACATGCGCGTCCTAAGCTTCGTGGTCGCCGGTGTGAAGCTCTCTGGTAATCCCAGCTGGGCCAGCGTCGTCAAGCTACCTGGGGCAATAATCTGTCATCTAATCAGTTCCAACGTCCCCCATCAAATCTCCCAATCCCCTGTTCGAGCTTCGCGATTCATTGTCGCGGGGGAGAGGGGGCGAAATCCGCACGTACCAGGATATGCTCATCCTTGAACTACAGATTGTCAGTAATCGACGGTTGGCACAAAATTTGGGGGGAACTTACGGGCGGCATGTTTGTGGACTTTGTCGAGCTGTGCGCTCGCTCGATTCAGCTCGCTGGTAGATGGATTGGCTGGAATTAGGTGGTGCTACTGGCTGGAGGCGCGTCTTCGATTATAAGCGCGTCTGTCGCAAACTGCAGCCGTGGATGGATGCGACGGTTGGTTCAAGGCCTGGCGCCGCCTCACCGCCTTCCGCTTTGGGACGTATATACACTTTACAAGCGTATGGCCACGAGAGTTGAGGAACTTTAAGGAAATGTAGTTTGAATTTGGTATTGAAGGATATTAAGTAATATAATAATATAGAACTTACGGAGGTAATATTACAACGGAGTTATTTGTATGCGCTTGCAGTTGGCAATAAATATCACTATTCACACGCCTCCAACGTATCGCCAAACAGGCAAGGAAAACACACTGGATCATCTGTAGATCTCGAACACGCGGATCTCACGAACGCATTTCTAGATTGAATACCGTAAATATGCAGCAGCCCTATATAACTCCATCGCTTGCTAAGGCACCCATATTTCGATTTGTCCCCCACGTCTTCGTAACTCATCAAGCATCATAATACTCCTCATCCATCCTCATGGGCACTGCTGCCTGCATCATCCCCATCATTCCCTGGCTATACACCGAGTCCGACCCCTGCATCGAAAGCTGTCTATCTACCTTCTCTTGGAACTTGGTCCTACTCCTCGCTGCATCCACCACCCCGAACTTCCGTCCAAGCTCGCGCGTGCTTAGGATGCTTTGCGTAAGCGTGTCCAGCAAGCTGACGAGGTTTACGTCGTTGCGGGAGGCGAGAAGGTCGTGGTCGAATTTCGAGGTGTTGGTCTCCGTGTCTTTTGATGATGAGGGCACGACGAGAGGGAGGCGGGATATTAACGCCGCAATGCTGCGGAGGATCTCAGGGGATGGCTCGAGGTGGGAGGCTTGTGCAGGTGATGGCTGGCCTGTTGCATCTGTGGGAGGTTGTGATTCTAGGTACTTCTGAATAATTTTGATCCTTGACTGTAGCATCCGGACCGCATTTGCCTTTGCAGTCAAAGCTGTAATCAGTTCCGTCTCTTCATTGGACAGAATATCGTTGACATCTATATCCTTCGCCGTATCATCTGACGCTCGCTTCTTGCCCTTGCTGCTCTCCTCGGATGCGTTCGTTTGCTTCTGGGTCGACGATGAGACAGCTGTGGCATTGCCTCCACCCCTGGCAACAAAGTCGATGGCTATTCTTTCCGCCTCGCCTGTCTCGATGACGTATGGTAGCTCGGCGAAAACGCTCCTGGGCGAGGAGTCCTGTTCCATTTCGACATCCTGACCGCCAGCCCTGGCGTCGACGGGCTTGGGTATAGACTCGTAGATCGTAATTGGAAGAGCTTCGTTGGAGGATTTAGATAGCGATTCGCTGGGGAGGAAGCCAAGGAGGATGCATGGGGTTTCGGGACCATTGAGGTTCGATAGTGTCTCTTGGATGGCAAGGTGGTGGTCTGTGGGCCCAGAGGAGGCAATGAGGGTGTACCAGCCGACAAAGTCGAGCGGGGGATTCTTATGGACATCCTTCACTACCAATCGTTAGAAGATCGCTCGATAGGCGTAATGGGGGCGTGATAAAAACACTTACTCGCTTGCAAACGGTTCATGAACCATTCGGGGTCTATAGAGCTGCCCTGGACTTTGCATTCGAAAGCATGCTCGACCGTGACCTCTCTACCATTCTGCTGTCCGAGTACAGCTCCAATGATGGGGCCCGTTTGATTGCGAAGAGTGTGCCTGGTAATGTAATCGGAGATCGTCAGGAGGACCAGTGGGTGGAGGGCAACTTCTAGACCGGAATCTGACTTCTGGGTCGAGAGGAAGGCGTTTGGCTCTGTTGCGGCCATTTCGAAATCGGTCAGAGGGGCGTACGGCAGAGCGCCGCGAGATGAGACGGAAAGTGAAGAAGAAGGGTGTGATGTAGTCCAAAGCAGAATTATTTTGGTAGAGGTTGGAGTGGAGTTTGGTGGTTGTAGTTCGGAGTTTGGAGCTTTGGGAGTTTGGAGTTGTAGCCTTGTGGATAAGCACACAGAGGGGTCGTGCGACTAGCATGGGTCGTCCCACTAGTGGCCTGTTATCGCCCAGGCATTCAATTCTCACGTCAACCTCACTGGCTTCACTGGCTTCACTGGCTCGTCATGGATTAGAAATTCTAAAGATGGAGCTGTGAGAAAGTTAGCTATGCGTACTTTATGTGCATACGATGCAACTGATGATTTACCTAATTGTTTTAATGGGCCGTGGGAAAAAAAATACACAACCAAATTAATACTAATCCAAAGGACAATGACTAGAAGAAGAGCATATTCCAAGTCACAACATTCGTTCAGATAGGCAGTGCCTCTTTGCCGCCAGTTTAGCTGGTTTGGATTGGCGACAAAGACGCTCGCATCTTCGGGGGGCTGCCGTCTTTGCTGTATCTCGGGCATTACGCTGGGACTTTCAGGCACAGCAGCGACGATTCGCCTGCTAGTATTTATTATTTGTTTAGTGACTTTGAGCTTCTGGAAAGAACTGCTGCATTAAGATATATTTATTAAGTATGGAAGGTGCAAGTCACTAGGAGGGAGACGATCTACTTCTAGCGCGCGTCTATCACATCATGCCACTTATCTCAGTGGTTGACTCTACAGCTGCAGTTGTAATATTAGGGGAGTTTTCTTATGGCTTTGAAATTGAAATCAAAATCAAAATAATATGTTTCTGCTTTCTCACTTTGTCGGCCCAGTTTCACCTTGTTTCCTCGATAATCCTACCATGGGTCCCTTTAAAACACAGTTATAATCCAGCCGGTCTTATGGCTTCAAAGTGCTGATTATACTGCATGTTTTGTCTTCCATCATTATCACTTAGGCGCTGTAGCGCTTTGTTATTCGTGCTTTTGTCATGAATGCTTCCCACTCCTCTTGTGTTCATTTCAAACTCACTTACCTGGCAGGGAGCCTCTTCCCCTTTAAGTTTATCTCAGTGACTATCTCTGTAAGCATACCTCAGAGGAACTGTCTTAAAATTCTCCAGACAAGGAACCTGCCCATCATTGTTTACGAAGACAAGACAACCACAAACACAATGTCATCTGGTTTCTAATTCACAATCTGGCCTGCCTCGGTATATTCTACCGTTTCTGGTCGACAACCACTTGCTCCTTCCTCCTCTTACCGAACAATACCCCTCCGCTCCTTCCTCCTCTTACATACCTGCGCTCCTTCCCCTTCTTATATACCTCCGCTCCTTCCTCTTACTTCCTTTCTCTTCCTTCCTTCCTTCCTTCCTTCCTTCCTTCCTTCAACACCAACCACAGCAACCACACCACACAGCACCTAATATCTGACTTCGTTGGCAAAGTCAGGACTCTCTTTGATTCTACGTTACGACATCACATTCGGTAAGCCTATCCTTCTTCTTCTTTTTCTTCTATGGAGGTACAGTTTCCTCAGGGCATCAAACCTTCTACAGTACCTCAAGTGCGAACAGTATTGAGTATAGTTTGGATGAAGTTCACACAGCTGACAGTGCTTCAGGCGAGCCAGCTTACATTCCCGCCCCTGGTTTTCTATTTTACGGAAGTTCAGCGTTATCGGCCGCCTCCGAGGCTTAAGGTTTGGTGGGTGAACTCACCTGCAATTTCACCTTCAACTTCATACAATTAACAATATTCCATGGCAACCAGTTCATATTGCGCCTAGCTTCTGCCCCTGAGCCCACACCTCGTCGAGGGGCGTCCAGGTTTTCTGTCGGCGGGTTTACTCTGCATCTCTGCATCTATTTGTTTTTCGAGTCCGCATAACTAACTATCTTCCAAGCTGACAAGATCACTTTCCAGCGTCGTTCTCCGCCTTCACGTTGAACACTCCCAGAATCCTAGAGACTGAGACTCAGGTTCCGCCCGACCTCAGTCTCTCCCCCGTGGATAAGCAACAAGATGCCTCGTCGAAGCAGATCTCTTTCGTTGAGTGCCCCAAGGTACCTCCCATACGAAGCCCAACATGTGATGCTCAACACTGTCCAACGAATGCTGGAGGAGAGCTGCTTTGAGTTCGCAAAGAAATGGTTTACCTCCGACCCTAGGGTGCGAGAGTGGACAACTCCGGCTCAGGTTGAAATCTCCAAGTGGCGAGACCTTCTGGGGACTGCGCGAATTCCTGCAGAGGCTTTGAATGGACATGTTCAGACTCCCTTGAGGGTCTTGCTGCAGGAGGCGACCCAGCTCCGTAACAATGCCGTCCATCGAAGTCAGGTGCATGTGCAGGATCTTCTGAAGTTGCTCACTTCGTCGATACAGTTGACCAGGATGCTTCGGGACCAAACGCGGCGCACCAAGATTGAAGATATCCGAAGTCGTTTAGTTTATGAACTTGATCTGCGTGATGACAACAGAGCCCGAGCTACCGTTGAGTATCGTAAGGCTCGTGATGACATCGATGGAAGAAAAGAGCCTGTGTTTAGGAAACTGGATGAATTATATGGTGAGGAGGATCACGCGATCACGGTGTATGAGAAAGACTCCGCACAGTGTGATAATGCTCTCCAAAGCTCCATGGTAGAGTTTATTAACCAAGTGATCCATACTGGCGAAGAAGTCGCTCGTATCGCGCCCGCCAAAGATCCTGCACCAAAGCCTCAGCCAATTGTGCAGAACTCCAACGCGGCCACAAATGAGAAGACTGAAGGAAGCCAGGTAAGAGACGACGATGATGTTCAATTTATATCCAAGTTCGACTTTGAAGAGGCCACATTGGGAAGCGGCAAAATGGAAAAGACACCAGCGCGACATGTAAAGTCAGGATCCAAAGAGCAAAAAGTGGTTTTCAAAGAAGATCATGCCGAAGATTTGATGTCTAGTATTCATCCGCAAGCCAACTTTGTGGAGGTCCAATCAACTCTTGGAATCCAATCAACTCCTGGAATCAAATCAATTCCTGGAATCAAATCAACTCCTGGAATCAAATCAACCCCTGGAATCAAATCGACCCCTGGAATCCAGTCGACTCCTCAAATCCAATCAACTCTTGGCATCAAATCGACTCCTCGGATCCAATCAACTCCTGGAATCCGATCAACTCCTGGGGTTCGATCAACTCCTGGAATCCGATTAACCCTTGGAGTCCGATCAACCCCTCGAATCCAGCCAACTCCTGTAAGCCATAACGGAGAGGGCAGTTCCGGGGATGCAGAGTGCATTGTTGGATTGAGCTCACACGGTGCTACCCCACGAGCATTGAGTGTTGCGAACGGTCACTGTGGCACCGAGCTTGATATCGATAGTCCAAACAGACAACTTGTAAGTATTCCTTTGCATATGTTCTAGATTGTGTTGATATTTTATGGACGGCTTATAGCTGATATGACTTAGGAATTGGAAGCAAACATGGCAAATAGCATACGTGAACTATCCATCGACGGACATGACATTTTGGAAACCCTCGATGCAGAGCTAGACATCCAGCTTCTGAGAACCATGGATGAAGCGCGAATGTCTGTGGATTCAGTTTTGGACCAAATGGACAGCGATGTCAAGCCCAGCGTTGAGGAACCTATGCTAAACTCTATGGAATGTGGCAATTCTGATGGCGAAGATGATGCACAGTCGTGTTCTATGGAATGTGGCAATTCTGATGGCGAAGATGATGCACAGTCGTGTTCTATGGAATGTGGCAATTCTGATGGTGAAGATGATGCACAGTCATGTCGCAGTTGGACAGAACCTTGTGTCCTTGGTCGAAGAGCCCCATCATCGGATCTCAAAATGACTGATAGATCATTTGCTCCTTCTCCGGATGTAAAGATGTCAGGAGCCGACGCTGCAAATTTTGCCGCTGAAGATGCCACCACTGGAGATGCCACCACTGGAGATGCCACCACTGGAGATTCCATTACTGCAGAAAGCGTCACTCCGAATGTGTCTACCAACTTTCGCAAGGAGGAAATTCCACAAACTCCAACTGGTCCGCCGGTTGTTGAGTTCGGCAAGCCATGGAAGCCTACAACTAATGGGCCAGCATCAATCATCAGGACTGAAAACCCCCCAGAGGAGATTCTTCAAACTGCAGATGTTCCACCGTTTGTTGGGTTTAGCATGCCACCGGTATCCATCCTCAGGACTGGAAAGTCTAAGGAGGTAAACGTCTCCAATATGCACCTCTGGAGAAAGAGGAAGGCAGCATCACCACTTAGTGAAAGAACTTCTTCCTCATGCAACGAAATGATATCCGCTCGACCTCACGGCCTGCCTGCAAAGCCCAGTTTCCCCCCCGGTGTGGCATTGAATGCTACCGGAAGTCAACCTACAGCTTCTATGGCAGGGCTGTCCATGATGATATCGTTTGGAGATGTGGCTAGGTTCGCCAACACCATGGGACGCAACCTTACGCCTCCAGCTTTTGTCGCAGGCATAGGCCCTACGGGCGCCTCGCAAATAAACAAGCCTCAAGAAACCATGGGATCTAATCATACACCTTTGACTCTTTTCACCGCTGCGGGTGGTACGAGTGCCTGGCAGTTGGGGAAGCCTCAAGACGTACCGGCTGCGGATGTGGTTGCAAGTAGACAGGCTGCAACATGGGAAAGACGTAGGATACTGGTCGGATGCCTTTCATTCACTCCCTCCAAAGCCGAAGTAGAAAAACTGTTCTCGAGCTACAATGTGTAAGTGACTATGCGACAGGATCAATTTACGGTCTTTATTCCGACCTATATTAACAGTTTTTACCAGGACGAGAGTTGACTTTCCAGAGATGTGGGTCATGGAGACGGAAACTAGACCAGCTGGAGGTGTATTTGTTGATTTGGCGACAGCTGCACAGGCTAGGCTTGCTCTTCAAAAGCTAGCCGGAGAAGAGCCCAAAATCCGCAACTGTAGGGTTTCAATCATGCTGGCAACAGATCCATGGGAAGTTCCTCGCAAAACTCGCGTGCAAATGTCCAATAAGAAGAAAAAGAAAACTGTTTGTCTACCTGTTGTTGCCCAACCCGTGAAGAAATCACAACCTATCGGGAAGCGGACGCGCTCATATTATGCAGAATTGAGAAAGAGCCAGGCGGATGACCAGAGTTTCAAGAGGCAGAAGATGACGGCTGGGGCAGTGAAGGATACTACTGGCCTTGGTGGAAACTAACGTCTCTGGGATTCTCTATTCTCCCAGAAGTATTTCCTGGAGCAGGACAGTCGTCGTTCACATCTGCAGCAATTGAAACGATAGTTTCAATTTGTGGGATCGGTTGAGCTTCAGTGTGCCCAGAACGACGATGACTTGTGTCGCTATACGATGGATCTAGCTCAAGTGTGCTTTGATACTGGAATGGCTGACGATGATTGGATTGGCTCGGACCATGAATTTATTTGTCCTGTTATGCTCTTATACCCATTTGTTGGCGGGTTCGATGGGGTTTCATGGAAAGAGGACTATAAACTCCACCGGAAGTTCTCGCATTCATACTTTCGGGGCACATCGGAAGAACGAGAAGCGGTGTTTTTAGCTATATAGCTTACGACTCACTGGCGGCAAAATAAACACGGATGGAACTCTTTTATATCGGCATCGCTGCATCGTATCGTTTCTGTTGAGCTGCTACTTTGAATATCCTGGAATAGTTGTCGTTGATGTGAATGTTTATATTTATAGGGGATTTTAATTGTCGCTTCATAACCCTCATCAGCTTTTGAGGATTAGTTTACCCAGCTGTCTTTCCACCAGCCCCTAATTACCCCGACTCCCTTTCATTATTCACAATCATCCCCGAGCCAGGTCGCTCTTATTGAAGCTACCCTCCCCGCCCAAACGCCAACCCACAACAATCCCCCTCCCCCTCCCCATCTCTAATCACAACACCACCATCTGCGGCGCATTCCCAATCTCACTCGTACTCTGATAAGTCAACGCTGCATTAACCAACAACCCCCCACCCCCCTTCCCCTCCCCCACCATCAACCACTGCCACAAACACCCCTTAACCCCATACCACACCACCTCCCACGCATCCACCCACGCCCTACTCGGCACCAGATCCCCCCACACCCCTTCCCTCCTCGCCAAGATCCTCTCATACGCCGCTTGCCCACCGTCCCAGAATACGGACTCCTGCCCGTGTCCCGAGTGGATGTGCCCGAAGACGTGGAGGCGCGGTTTTACGCGCCAGATCTCGGAGAGGAGCCCTGGACAGCCTAGGAGGAGGTCGAGGTGCGTGTGGGGGGGGGTGTGGGTTATGAGGATGTCGGTCGAGAGGGGGATGCGGGTGTGCCAGGGGGGGGTGGTGGGGTCGTATTGGAAACTGGGTGGGGGTTAGTGGGGGGGCGTTCGTTGGGTGTGGGGGAGGGTGAGGGAGGGGGACGTACGCGTGCTCCTTACCGCCGCATCTGGGGATGTCGGGGGAGCCGTAGATGTTAAGACTGCGTCCGCCTTTGAAGCGTAGGTGCGTGGAGCGGTTGTGCAGGTATATGATGCTTCCCCAATCCAAGCGTGTCTTTGAGTTGATGTCCTCCTCCTTGCGCGAGCTCGGATCGAAGTAGCTATCGTGGTTTCCCGCGATGACGACTTTATATTTATGTGGTAGCGTGTTCAGCCAATCCAGCGATTCTTGGAGCGATTTGATAGTCCCGTCATTCGTGAGGTCGCCGGAGTGGAGGAGCAGGTCGCCGGCGGGGATGTTAGAGGGCTGGTGGGAATGCGTGTCGCTGATGCAGACGACGCGGATGGGAGGCCGGTTTTTGGGAGGGTGGAAGGGCGCGCCGCGGAGGGTAATTAGGAGCGCGTGTAGGAAGCCGAGGAGGACTGCTAAGGGGGATTGGAGGAGGCTTTCGAGGAGGGAGGGGGGGTCCCATTTCGATTTTCGGAAGGTCCAGGGGAGGGGCATTTTGAGGGCGCGGGAGGTCGGCGCGGGCTGGAGTTATAGCGATGGATTGGCAATGTCTGGGCGTGCGTTTGCACCGTCTATATGGCCCCAATGGATTGTAGGAAGTTGAGTACTTTGGACTTTAGGATATATAATCGCTCAGCAGAGGTAGCTCAATAGTGCCTCATAACTGCGTAGGTAGGTAGGTAGGTTGGTCGGCAATTTCGGGAACCTCGCATGTAATATTAAGCCAACGCAAATGAGTCAATTTTGGCTAAAAGAGAGAGTTATTTAGGTTATACGGGTAGTATTGAAGGAATTGAGGTTATATCGGAGTTCTAGACCGCAAGGGTGCACCCGGGGATTTTGGGGGGGTAGCTATCAAGGCGGCCGCTAGCGTTCTTATCTATTGGTTTGGTGGGGAACTCTCCGAGACACGACGTCACGAATACCCACAAAAGCAGCCAGCTTCAGCTCTGTAGGGTAGCTGGGGAATACCAGGGCCAACTTCTTGCGAATATCCTCCTCGTCGCCGTCCTTCCTTAATCTTCAACCTCTATTACGCATCCTGCACTCTCTTCTCCAACACTTTCTTCACGGGCGGTCCCCTCTTTGCGTACCTGAAGTAATCTATGGCGTCCCCACTGCCGTCGTTGTACGAAGCGCCAAAACCCGGGAAGGCTGCACTTCAATCGACTTTCAAGTATGCGCTCACTATGATTGTACTACAGCAGATTCGCTAATGCTGAACAGTGTCGACTATGTCATTGACTACCGTTTTGCGACTACGGGTGAGAAGAGCAGACCTGTATTCAAACCAACAGTACACTGACAATCAACCAGACCAAGCTGAGGCCGAAGCTGCATTTACGAAGTTGGTAGACGCCCTGGCGCGTGTTGGTCTCGAGACTGAAGTCCGCAATGGTGATAACTGTGCCGTCCTGGTATTCGTTCGAATCTCCTCTCCCCGCCATCTCGACGCGGAAATATACAGGGCAAGAGTTCAAGATTGGCTGTATGGCGTACGAACCGCTGCCCCAGAGAAGGATATACAGAAAGCCATAGAAGAAGAGCCTATCACCGAGGCGGAACGTCTGCGCCTGGTATATCTTCTCATTACCAAGCCCAACAGTGAAGGCGGTGCTGGAATTACACCCAAGAGGGGAGAGTGGGCAAACGTGGAATCCGTCTTCGCGCTCCACGACCACCAGTTCAATAAGAAATGGATTACAGAATGGTCAACGAAATACGTTCTCGATATCAAGGATTTGACTGTCGTCCGGGATCGTTTCGGCGAGAAGATTGCGTTTTATTTTGCCTTCTTGCAATCGTACTTCATGTTTCTTATCTTTCCCGCCGCCTTTGGGTTCTCATCCTGGGTCCTCCTGGGTCACTACTCCCCTATATATGCCGTCGTCAACTGTTTATGGTGCGTTGGCTTTGTTGAATACTGGAGGAAGCAAGAGGTTGATCTGGCTTTCCAATGGAACGTCACAGGCATTGGAAAAATACAGTTGAAGCGACCAGAGTTCAGACATGAGAGGGAATTTACGGACCCCGTTACTGGGGAGAAGATGAGGACCTACTCTCCGTTCAAGCGGCTAGCCAGACAGGCGCTGCAGATTCCATTTGCAATCATCGCCGCCGTTGTTCTGGGCTCTTTGATTTGCACATGTTTCAGCATCGAGATCTTCATCTCTGAAATTTACGCAGGGCCATTCAAGTCATATCTCGTCTTCCTGCCAACGGTAATTCTGACGACCGTCATGCCGGCACTGTCGTCCCTTCTCACTGGATTTGCCTCGAGGCTCACCGACATTGAGAACTATGAGACGACGGATGCCTATGAGTCGGCAATGATCCAGAAGATCTTCGTCTTGAACTTCATCACATCGTATCTACCAATTATCCTCACGGCATTTGTTTATGTCCCATTCGCGTCTGTTCTGGTGCCATATCTCGATGTCTTCCAGTTAACCGTCAAGCCTTTTGCGGAGAATGCAAAGCAGATGACTGCTCCTACGTCTGGCTTTGAGATCAACCCAGACAGACTCAAGAAGCAGGTCATCTACTTTACCGTCACCGCGCAGATCGTGAACCTCGCCCTCGAAGTTATTGTGCCATACGTCAAGCGCCGCGTATTCCGCAAGGTGAAAGAGGTCCAGGCCAATACCACCAAGAAGAGCGAGCGCAAGCAAGACCACACCGTCAGCGATCTTCCCGAGGAACACGACTTCCTCACTCGTGTCCGCAACGAGGCTGAGCTCGGCGTGTACGATGTCGCAACCGATTTCCGCGAGATGGTCGTGCAGTTCGGCTACCTCTCGCTCTTCTCTGTTGTCTGGCCACTCACGGCAGTCTCTTTCCTCATCAACAACTGGATCGAGCTGCGTTCCGACGCGCTTAAAATCACGATCGAGACCCAGCGCCCCATCCCATGGCGCGCTGATTCCATCGGCCCTTGGATTGACTCACTTGGCTTCCTGGCCTGGTTCGGCAGTCTCACGTCCGCAGCGCTGGTGTATCTCTTCTCCGGCGACGGAACGGGAACTGATGGGAGCCCCCGTCAGCTGGCTGGCTGGGCGTTGCTTCTCACCATGTTCTTCGCGGAGCACATCTTCCTCGCCGTGCAGCTCGCGGTGCGCTACGGGTTATCGAAGATCGACTCCCCTGGCCAGCAGAAGCTGCGCCGCGAGCGCTTTTCCATCAGACGGAAGTACCTCGAGGAAGCCCTCGGGAAGGCGGATGCAGACCGGTTTGTGGGGGAAAGCTTTACTGCTGGAGAGAAGATTGATAGGAGGTCTCTTGAAGGTAAGGACACCGACGTCATGCTTGACTACATTTTAGCCGTAGTCGGTTGAAAGGGATGGAATTGAAGCTGATGTGACATAGATGAGGCGAGACGTTCGACCCTCACAGGCCAAGGTACCGCTGAGGACCGGTTCTGGGCGAGGCAAAGGGGGCCGACAGAGACGATAGGGGTTGGGAAGCGGCTGATTGCCCAGGTGAGTTTATCCTCGGGTCATGTCTCGACGGTGGAGCTCATACTAACCCCCGTGAAGCAGGGCGCGGCGCTGAAGGTGGACAAGAAGAACCAGTGAGTAGAGGAAGTCCCCGAGAAAGATGGTTAAGGAGTGGAGTCACTCCGGCATTTGTGCCCGCCACGTGGAGCGGTGAGAGTCCGCGTGGGAGAGGGGGGGGGAGGGGGGGAGCCGTGAGCCGGAGTCCCAGGGGGATCGGGTTGCACGGCATAGTGTAGGCCGATGAGGTATGCATGAATACAATACAAAAATGCCAGATATAATTTTCACACCGCTATAGGGGCATCTCGCTCCCCCGAAAATGCCATCTCACACCATGCTGAAGCCAAGTTCCCCTCGGCAAGTCTCGGTAACTGTTCTACACGTGCCAAGCAGTTTTGAGGGAGATAGTAAGACCCGGAAACAAGACGAAACATCCTGCCCTTCTCTAGTGAGAAAGGGACATGAACACGAAATGGGGGTGCATCCAGCGAAGCGGCGGACTAGAGGAAGATAGTCTGCAATAGTCGGGCGCCTTTAGCCTGAAGGAGCAGCTCTGCTCCAGACCTTCCTCCCTTTCCAGCCAGCATCCCCATTCCTGGCAACAGCGCTCGGGCGTATAAGCGGTCTACACAGTCCCCTCTCCCCCATCCCTCTCTCTCACTTTTCCTCCCCATGTTAACGACCCACTTTGTCGGTATCTCTCCCCCGAGCGGCGAAGGAGCCGGCCTGCTGAAGGGCAAAGAAGCAATGGAGCGAGGCCGTGCACCACGTGGAAAGCTGGGAGCGGAGTGGGATTTGTCCCGGAGCGCTGGTTCGTGGGGCTTTCGGGCTGGGCTTGGACGTTGGGAAAGGGGGTCAGTGCATCATGTGATTACGTGGAGGGACCGTGGGGGGTCAAGGC
Organism: Pseudogymnoascus sp. 03VT05; assembly: GCA_001662645.1. Taxonomy (NCBI): domain Eukaryota; kingdom Fungi; phylum Ascomycota; class Leotiomycetes; order Thelebolales; family Thelebolaceae; genus Pseudogymnoascus; species Pseudogymnoascus sp. 03VT05. The sequence continues at coordinate 68,412 of KV459391.1, read as the reverse complement.
GGATGATGGGCTGGCTGTGAGCTCGAAATGGATGGGTGGCCGGAAGAGGGGAGGGGGGGGTGCGGATCTGGATCTAGGTGATGGTGGGTTATAGGCAGGGTTATGTTTTCTGATATTTGAAACGGGCGAGATGGGGTGTAGATGAAAGCCGTTGGTATGTTTAGAAACGAGGGGATTGGCGGATAATAATGGCGGATAATAATGGCGGATAATATCTCACCTCTGTTCGTCGTTGAGATATTACGTATCGGTGAGACTGAGACTGAGACATTTTTGGAGTTGGAAAGATCGGCTAGGTAGATCCGTGGGTTAACCATGGATGCACCGATATATGTGAGAGATGCGTTATTATAGTATAGCACCTTGCACCTTGCATCTTGACCCCCGCGACCCCCCCGGCAGGAAAATACATCCGAGGGTTTGCCGCCCCACAACCGGGCGTTGAAGAAAATAAATTCTACGAAACCCAGCAGACGGCGAGCGGGCGTGCGTCCTTGCATGCATGCAGGAGTTGGCCAGTTATTTAAGTTTTAACCTTGTTAACTTTTCTATGTGTTGTTTAGAGTACTTAAAAATCACGTGGGGGTAGGAATTGCGCGAACGTCAACCACCCCTTTCTCATCAACGCCACCCCTTATTGTCAGCAGCGAGTTCCTCCCCAGACAAGAAAAGGCTAGTAATAAGCTAGAATTAGTGCTGACGAACGAGCTATTCTGAGTTAATCCGCGGAGAGAGTTCTTACGGTAGGTGCGGTGGCAAATATTTGGAATCAGACCAAAAGCCTTCTACTCGGAGTAGTGTTGCTGATTCTGGACAGAAGCAGAAGGTATACTCCTAGGGTCGAGATCCTGCGATTTATCCATGTGGGACGATGATCTACCCATTAAGCCCCATCCCAGGCGTGTCAAGCAACGGTGTGGCATTTAGAGACGCAGTGCTAACCTGGATTTGGAAAAAGGCACGAAGGAGAGAACAGAGCGTCGCGGTAGTCTCCTGTCTTAGCGCCAGTAAGCAACAAATGGGAAGGTGATGATCTGCCTTCCTGCAGGTGGGTTTTTGCAACTAGGTGCTTGTTGCGCATTTAGTTGCGAATTCTGGCATCCACTTTGTCTCGTTTGCTATCTGGGGCTATCGCACTTGTGGGTTAACGCTATTGTTTTCTTACTGTGTTTGTGCTGAGACATTTGGCTTCTGAGCGCAAGCAAACATATCGGATTGGCTACGGTGTTTGCTCCGTGCCAGGGCGCAAGCCATCTGCAAGCTATCTGCAAGCCATCTACGAGTAGCTTACCAGAATATCGAGGGATGCAGAAGAGCAAACCAGCTTCTCAGGATTCCCACCACTGCAACCGAGATGAGAAAGTCAAAGAGTGAGACCACTTCACCGCCGGCGTCAGTCTCGGCCCTCATCCTTCATGCCAGCGCCAGCAAGCCCTAACCTCAGTCCCCTAAGACGCAAACGCCGCTCTCCTCTCTCTACCCTTCCTTATGCGTTTCAGCGCCGACTCGTCATGCGTGGCGTCTTCGGCAGTGGGGCGTCTGTGCGCCACGGCGGGCCTACCGTGATTAGGAGCGTCGCTGCTGCGCGGTGAGAGGGCCCGTCAGGGGGGAGTGAGCAAGTTGTGGCGTGCTGGTGTTACGGCGAGTAGGAGCGGTATGCGGTATGCATGAGATCGAGATTGCGATGCTGGGCCAACAGCAGCAAGGAGCGAGCGCTGCAGCTGTCCTTGAATCTCGTTTGCGCTGCACGTCTCGCTGGTCCGCCCGCTTTCAGGGCTCGCTACATACAATTCGGATCTCGGAATACCATGTACGTAGAGAGCTTGGTGCTGGGGGGATCACTGAATCCTACATCCTACATCCTACATCCTACATCTTGCTACTCATCGGGATGCGACGGTAGCATCCCGTTGGGCGATGCTAGCAGGCCAGTGATAATGCGTAATTTCTCCACCAACTCCAGTCCGTCTCTTTGAAGGATGCGATAGGACATTGCCCCAAGAGGGCATTATGATACGGCTTCCTCCCCTCCTTGTCCTCTACTTTCCCTCTCTCTCTCCCTCCGCTCCCCTCTTCCGTCCTTCTGCCCTTTTTGCCTAAGATACATAGTCCCGACGATCTGAGGTGAGACACACGGAGTCCGCACGAAAGACATATGCGGATCAGCGTATAGGTACAAAGCGCCTTTACCGGTCGATCACGGAAATACGCACAGATGAGCAGCATTCTCTTTGCCCGTCGCCCTCGTCGTTCGGCTTGTCTCCGGACACGCCCACCTGGTAGTGAGCGTCGTGTAGCCGAGACGGGCCGGCGTTTCGGTGAGATTGCAAGTGCGGTCTACCAGTCTTTGCAGAGGGAAGTTGCCGTGAAAAGGGTGTGCGCGAATATGGGGGTGGTGGGTGGTGGACGGACGGACGAGTGTTACGCCGGTCGAGCGATCGCAAATCGACCATCTCATCTCATTGGCGAGAACTGATTCATCCAGCACACCACATGCACATCATTATGCGAATCTGTAATGATGCAAGACCGTTGCATTGATATAGATCTTGAGCTAAGTCTCGTCTCGTCCCGCGTCTCCCTTTGGCTTCGGCGGTGCTCGATGGACGAAAACGTGGTAGTGGGGGGTTGTAGTCCGACCCCTGTTCAGCATGCTAGATTGGGCGCCCTGCAGCAAACTGGGGGTGCTAGGGGATAGCTAGGATCAAGTTAGGCGGCTAGGCATGGGCGAGACATTGTGCTGTACTAGATTCGGCATCAGGAAGCCGCCTAGCTCTCCAGTCGAGGGGATCTTGAGAGCTCGGGCGCGGTCCATGGCACTCCGTTGCCTCGTGGGCAAAGGTCTGCAGAGAGCTTTGGCCGTGTCAATCTCGGCCAATTCTCACAACTCCCGAAACCGGAGGAGTGGGCGGACGGGGATTATTTCTCGGCCATCGCCATGCGCACCTCAGGGATTAGGCCCCGGCCCCTGGATGTCGGGAATGTAAATCGGGGCTTGTGTGCGTGGTGGGTGTGGAGGATTGGGTATGAAGATGTGGCCGAGAGGATGTATGTACGTACGCAAGTGTGTCCGTATGCATAAGTGCCCGCATGTTAGCACAGACATGTGAACCGTTGAACCTTTTCGTGGTGGTGGTGTGCATGTATGTATGTGGCCAAGGATGGCAATATCATGAGCTCGAGAATGTGAAGAAGGTATTTACGGGCCGGCCCAACCCCAATCGGCGATGATAGCTAACGGATGCAGGCCGTGACAGAAGGGGAAACGCGGGCAGATAAGACATCGGCTGGTGCGGGGATGTGAGTGGAGAGAAAGGAGCCATCTACCAAAGAGGAAAGAGGCCAGGCGTTTCACCACGAGGCACCACGACCAGAGATCGTGGTTGTGGATGTACTGCGCTGTACAGGACAGTACTGTACTGTACATACAGACCCGAGGCAAACGCCGGGGTCGATGATAGTAGTGAGCGGGGAGGGAAGACCACGGCACGGATACGACTCAAGCATGCCTCGCGGCAAGCCTTCTTCTCCTCCCCCATCTCCATCTTCGCCGTTGCGAGCCCCATCCGCCACGTGTTGCTATTACACTTGCAGGCATCCAGTCCGGCACCTCGGTAGCCGAACACACGGACGTTGTTGAGTCTCCGGCGTAGCAGCGAGAGGCGGAGGTTGAGGCGAGAAGTCCGACCGAGAAAGTGGGGTTTTGAGGGCGTGAATTTTGTACTGTGTAAAGCCCGAGGATAGAGCGGTTATGGAAGAGTAGGGTGTGCAGAGATGATGAGCTCAGCTTCTCTCCCTGGCCGCAATTGCGGACCTAGCACCGCCGCGCCGTCTCATGGCGCATCCAGCATCATCTCCGTCGCAGGACCGCCGTCGTCATCAAACCGGTTGAGTCGCCAAATACCATAATAGAGTATTGATGCGCGAAAGATTGTTTATACGGAAACGCCGCCTAATGTCCCGCGCCCTTCAGCCTCATGTGGCTCATTCATCTCATAACTCATCTCATGTCTACTCGCCCTTCTTCTTCTGCCGACCACAAATGTGGTCATGCCTGTTCCCTGCATCTGCAGCCTTCCCCGTTAGAAGTAAGAAGGATTCTGTGGAATCGGCGTGGCCGGTAACGCGCACTGGCGGCACACGGCGGGGCGGAGCAGATTATGGATCTAGTTTCGCCCATGATTCAACGTCCCGTGTCCCGTATCCATTGAAAAGGAGGATGATCCGGAGATGATGCATGCAACATGTACTGTACTGTAAGAGAGTCGGTTAGTATAGTCATGTTGTGTGCAGGGGTGATTATATTTATATTTTTTTTTTCCTTCTCCAGAAGGTGGTGACGCCAGACAGGGCGAGGGCACGGGTGTTGGCAACGGCTTTGTATGTGTTACCTGTGTAAGGTATGATATATGCAGGGTTTAATGAGGAATTGAGGATAGAATGAGGGAGATCATGTCATGACACTGCAGGGCAGGCAGGCATAGCACAGGCATGAGTACTCTCCATAGGCGTATTCGTACTTCTACTGTCTGTACTCGTAGATACTGATGATGCTGTGTAGTAGTAGAGCTGGTATAGTACCAAATATGTTGGGTATTGTACAATGCAGGCCTGTAATACCGTTATACAGGGCTCTTTATGTATGATGTACAGTACAGAGGAGGAAAGAGTTGCGGCCCCTCCCTCCCATTCCCATTCCCATCCTGCAAGGTCACTCTCTCTCTCGCTTCTGTGGGGTCGTCGTCGATTCCACGGCTCCCACCGCCTTCCACCCCATATTTTCTTCTGCCGACTGACAAAGATGCTTCCAAAATGACACATGTACAGAAATGTACATTGAAAATATATGGGGTCCCAACTGATTTATCATGTACTTTCAACCATCCTGGCGCATACTTCGACCATACCTGCCTCTATTGCTCTTTCATAACCTTCATACCCTTCATACCTTCCTAACTTCATTACTATGGTACTCCACATACTCCACGTACTCCACCACATACTAATGATTACCACTTACTACATACTACTACTACCCCTACTACCCCTACT
>KV459391.1:0-63281 GCA_001662645.1 Pseudogymnoascus sp. 03VT05 | reverse complement strand
ACCCCTACTACCCCTACTACCCCCTACTCCTACTACTACCCCCTACTACCCCACCCTCGTCGCACCGTTCTCGCACCGTCTTCCCACCATCTACTCACCACATACCCACCCTTCATCGACCCTAACCTACTCTACTCTACTCTACCCTAATCTACTCTACTCTACTCTACTCTACTCTACCCCCCTACCCCCCCTACTCTTTCCATACTCTACTCTACGCTACTCTACTCTACCCCCCCGGTCTTTCCCTACTTTACTCTACTACTACTTACTACTACTACTTACTGCTACTACTTACTGCTACTACTTACTGCTACTACTTACTGCTACTACTTACTGCTACTACTTACTACTATCTCCCCACCACCACCCATACCATACCATACCATACTTCTGACTCGAATCTCATTCTCATACTGCTCGGTAAAGCCTTCCCTGTCTCCTTTCGCTGTCCATCCTTCCTCTCTTTGCCCGCTCACCCCCCCTCCCTCTCTCACACTCTCCACTTCTACTTATTTTTTCTTGTCTCTCATCTACCGTTAACTCTTGGCTTTTTCCTTGTCTATCTTTCTCTAGGATAAAATTACTCCAGGTAAAAAAGAAAAAGGCACGCCGCGAAATGCTTCTTTCTCCCCTTCTCTGGTACACTAATGTCGTCCATGCTACTGTCCATGCTACTCTTTGCTTAGTACTGGCCACACGGCCCTTTCTCGTCACTGCAATTACCCTGTTACCTGGATTGTTATGGCCCATGATGCCATCTAATCCTGTTAAACTGCATCCACCGGCCTTCTCATCCGTTTTTTTTTCTACTCCCCTGCTGCTTTCCCTCGTCACCCTCTATCTCTCTCATACACCACACTCCCTCTCACACACACCACACACCACACACCTTACACCGTCCCGCTTTCCGATCCCCAAGTAGGGTATATATCTATTCTACTATTCCTCCCCAAATTCTACTATTACATTTCTCACCCCATTCTATTCCTCATTTTCCCTTGTCCTCCTGCAGCTTGCACCCGTCACGTTTACCCACTGCAGCCACATGCAAATCCGCATCTCGGGCCGTGTACTGTGATACAAAAAAAAGCGGCTTGATATTTCATTTCACATTCCACACAGGTCACCCTCATACCTCGGCCACACTGTTTTATTTTTGTTTTATTTTATGGCCTGCAACACCGTTTCAAAAAAAATAAAGAATTCATTACCCTCGCCATACCAAGCATCCGAGGGCACATATCCGGTCTTAAAGCCGCAATTCTTCTTCGCTGATACTTTATATAAACACCGCCTGGCCTCGCCATTGGGAATTAGCCTGTGATATATTGCTACAGTTTTTTTATTACAACCATACCGTCCTTCTCGTTGCCCAGGAAAGAAAATTGTCGGACGAGGAATTTTTGATACAAAGTCCTCGTGCTCGCTCCATCTTTGTTGTCATTATAATTTATTGTGACGACGGCCGGCCCCAGTCGCTCATTGCCCCCGAGACCACAAGACCAAGCAAACGCTCTGTGGATCAACGTTGTTTGATTAGGCTTTGTTTGACTGGAATCTTCGCACCATACCCCAACGTCTTTATTTACCGGCACTTTTCTCTCAAGTCAACTTTTGTCCGGTCTCCTCTTCCATCTTAGCCGCCGTTTCGGATATTCTGTCTCTCACGCCTAGACGCTGCTCTTCCTTCATCAGTCCTCCTCAGACCCACGCTTGCTACCACCCACAAAACATTCAACTTCCACCTTCGATCTACGCTCCTTAAATAACACCTCGATCTTATCACCAGTCTCTTGTAAAGATTACATCACATCATACGACTCGCTCTCATTCATCAAGGTATTTTTCAATCCCAATCCTAATTTATAACCTCAAGGTTATCAACTCTCACTCTCACTTCCACACTCAAACAAACTCACCACTAACACCAACCACAGGCAACAATCGCTACAATGGCTGTACCAACACGCTGCGTCCACTCCTTCAAGATCATTAAATCCGAGAGCTCGCTCATCCAATGGATGTGCAACATGTGCCACTCGGGACCTCACTGGTTCATCTTCGAATGCAAGTACTGCAAGTTCAAGACCTGCCGCGCTTGCACCAACCTCTGCTAAATGAGCGAGCGTATGTCTCACCTCCCCCATTCCATTGCATGACACCCACTAACCAGCTTTCCAGAACACCGCCCAGATCGTCTGTGCGCAACGTCCTCGCGCCCCTGTTTCACCACTACGACTACGCCACGAATCTACTTGTTTCGCTCAATTGTCAGCACTAGACAGTTCATCCCCCCATTCCTCCTTCAGCGCTTTTCTCCGGGGTCTCTGCAAAAAAAAGGGTTTTGAGCTTGACTTTTCCTTTCGGGTTTCGGGGTTTGGTGGGGGGCATTGTTGTTCGGATTTTCTGGGAGGGGGGGTTTTTACTTTGTTTTCCGGGTTCTGGGAAGGGCGTCAATGGCATAGACGGGGGGGGGTAACACGGGATGGATTGGGAATGGGATTGGGATTGGGATTGGGAATATGGGGTGTTTGGGCATTTCTTTGTTATGTGTTTCTCTTTTCTGTGTGGGCGTAAGTAGGATGGGTTGCTCCGTCGGAGTGAGCATTGTTGGTGCCAGTCGTACCACCACCACTACACACCTTCCTGTTCGTCGTCTCATCGCCGCCACACACACACTGTTTTCCTTACAAGAATTAGACGTCCCACGGCGCTTTTTTAGATTTCTGTCTTGTCAACTGTTAGGTCAAGTCAAGTCAAGTCACCACCGAAAATTCAGAGGATCAATATTCAGGGTCTCTCCATTGTCTTGCTACTGATTCAGCCCTGCCGCTCCCGCCCTGTCCACCTTCCTAACACATCCCCCAGTACCAAGCCACCCCCCACTCCCACCCCCAACGTTTCCGTTTCCTTGATTTTGTCGCCACTACATGGACGACAAAAAGGAAAACGAAATAGCAGCAATTAGAGAAACCAGCAATTAGAGAAGAAAATAAATCGAATTCGAGACCCTGTCCTGCGCGTCGACGACCGCAACAAGCAAGCAAGCAGCACCAGCACCCGTGACGTACGTCGTCTGCCCGCCTGCCGGAGTCGCTTCCCCGCAGCAGGCAGGCTGATGCGGTGTAACGATGCATTTGCGAGGCGAGGTCGTACAGGATAGGTGGAGATGATGCGGGTGTGCTGGGGGGTATTTGTGAGTGAGGGATCGCAGATCTGAGACCTCCCCTTCCGGGGGCGTTTAGATCGAGATGCTGTGTCTAGGGGCGTACGGATGGGGGGTGGGAGGGGAGGGGATGTCTAGCTACAACCTTGGGGGATTGGGGAGGGGAGCCCATTGACGTATGATTTGCCATGGGCTTTGGCTTACTATTAATGGTGCGACCTTGCGATGGTGGTGGGCCTCGTGCGCGAGGTTGAAAGTGCGGTGTGGTTGTGCCGTTCTAGAACCTGCCTTGGAGGCAAAGTGGCCAGCGGCGTTGGATACAGGTCGCACAGCATGCTGCAACTAGGACCCATCATGGAATCATGCCGTGGGCTATGGTGTGTAATTGCGAGCGGTAGATCGAAGTCGTGAACAAGGGGCGGGCGGCTGCCGTGCTGTTGGGACGCACGAGCGAGCGCGTGGTGGGTAGGGGTGCTTCGTGCTACGGTGGTGAAACGATCCTTGTCCTCTGGGATACCTTTCGCGAGACGCGAGGAAGCGCAGATCCAACGTCTATGACAGATTCGTGTTGTAGATCTATATGGACACTCTGGCGCGCTGGTTATCTCGTGATGTGAGAGCGGGCCCTCGAGATGCATCTTACGGAGGTGGGCGATTCAGCTGGGCTGGGGCAGGAGGGTGCCGTCCCTGGTCATGACAGATTGGCGACCCGCTGTAGTGGGATTGTGGAAGGGCATTTGAAGAGCCGCTCCTGGATGCATCGAGCTGCAGGTCCGGAGATGGAGGACTGTGAGACTTGTTCAGGGGGATTAAGCTCTGAGTCCAGAAGCGTAAGACTGACACAGCAGCGTTATGTCAGGTACTGCGGCGATGTACGGCTTCACTCGGCCTCGTTTGATATAGGACGTCGATCCTCATGCAATGAGCCGCGTTTTCGAGTTGCATTGGGGGACTCGGGGAGTTATATATAGGAGGAGAGTCAGTGGATGGTTTCCGGATACGGAGGTTTATGGTACTGGTGCTCGACTACGCCATATCGTTCTATAACTGGCTGCCTCCTCTAACAGCTTCTGGAGTTTCAGATACGGCTCAGGCTGTAAGCGCCCGTGGCTTGATAGATGCTAGATCGATATGCCGTGCCAGTGACCTGGATTGAGGTATGAGCGATAGCCGGCGGGCGCCGGTGAGGGGATTGGGATGACCACGCATGCGATCTCAGGGGCGGTGAGGCCAGCAGTATCTGGGTCTATCTTTGGATATTTGTGGAAGGGAATGTGTATTTAAGATATAGGAAATAGACTGATGCATACAGCGATCGATCGATCGAGGAGCCAAGGATTTCTAGTTTGGCGGTGTGGTGATCATGGATTATCATGCTTGGCGGTAGCAGTAGCACTGATGCCAGGTCTCTCCTGGTTTTCCACGTTTGTGTGTAATGATGTGGGGGGCCGTGCAAACACGTTTCTGTATTCCAGATACCTTCTGCGCGTGGGAGTTTGGAAACATCCGGGGAGATATCAGTTTTGATGTTTGTGTGCCCTTGGAAGCTGTGTCCTCTTCCCAATCAGGCTTGTTGAGTTTGAGCGTCGATATTGAGAGTGTCACGCACTTAATTCATTTTGCCTCTTTATTTGCAGATACTAACATTAGGATTGAATATCATGCCTTTTACTTTGAGATATCTCAGTATAATATACGGAGTATAATTCTGATATTAGAGTCAAAAGGATGTTTATCAAGCATTTTGCCAAGAGTCCGAGGAAGCTCGGCTTATCTTCTCACCGATAGATTGTCAGAATTGTCACAATCAGTTGTCAGCACGTGATGTGTAAATGGGAAGGCGTGGCGCTTGTCCTGATCGGGGTCGTATATCCCCGCCATCAGCTTATGTAATCAGCGAGGCTGCATGTGGATGACTACCATTCTTTACTTCCCGCTCTATCGATGACTTTCCTTTCTTCTCTTTCTATGTTTCTTGAAAACTAAGTCCGTGGATCAAAGTTATCTCACGGAAGCCTTTCAGGAAACCGTCAGGATGACCATTTTCCAACAACGACGAAGCGCTGCGAAGCCCGAATCCACGGAGCCGCCACCATCGTCGAAGCCTCGTGCTGACCACCGCATGGACGATTACCTATTTGATGACATTAATTGGCCCGAAGATGATGAACTAGAATCGTGTGAAATTGAGAACCGCGGTCTTAGTATCTCCTCCAACAGGGGCAGCGATCTTGACCTGTGCCGCAACGCATCCCGCTGGGGAGCCCAGGTGAGAATAGGTCTCGAGTATCAATTGGTCTATTGCGTCTGACATGATTCAGGAATCATCTGAGCATTCATCTACCCCGTCTGCCACTTCTGGCGAGAACTGTGGCGATGAGGAGAACGTGGAGCAGTGCCCCAGTGGCCGCGTCGGTTCTGGAGGCTGTCGGTTCTCGAAGGAGGCCCGTAGCATCCTGAGGACTTGGTATCACGAGCATCGAGAAAACCCTTATCCTACGAGCGAGGAAAAGGACGAACTCGTTACCATGAGCGGGCTGAAACGCTCGCAGATATCGCTGTGGCTGGCCAACACGCGCAGGAAGAACCGAGCTCGTGCCAACCAGAAGCAGGCAGCTGGTGCACCTACCAAGCAGCGGTCGTTCGGAGAAATGAACCCCCTTGATCGATGGAAGGTCACTCCTATTGAACTCGAAGCCGTTTCTCCACCCGTCATTTTGGCCGTTTGTGAGGACAATCAGCTGAAGCTGTTCGATCCTATTGACGAAGAATTCGACTATTATCCGTCGGCTCTCTTTGGCCCTGAACAGGCCAGTTCGAAGCCCAATAACTACGACGCTGCGCGTTCGATTACAACCTTCTCTCACAATGACTCTTACTTTGCCCAGTCAATGGCTAGTTATGAGACTGGGTTGACTAGCACCCTCGGGGGCTCGTCCCTTTCGGATCAGACGTCCTTCTCATACTCGTCGCTCAAGCTCCCGTATAGCCACATCAGTGCCGGAGATCGTCGTCGCCGTAGGGTCAACCCAAGCAAGCCGCCAAAGCCTACTGCCAAGGCAAAGGCCCGCCCATTCCAATGCACGTTCTGTCCCGACTCTACATTCGCGACCAAACATGACTGGCAACGCCACGAGAAGTCCCAGCATTTGAGCCTGGAGACTTGGGTTTGTTGTCTCTCAGGTGGAATCATTGATTCCGCGATCAGCCCGCTATGTGCATTCTGCGATCTTCCAAACCCAACGAAGCAGCACTTAGAGACGCACAACTTCTCGGCGTGCCAGATGAAGGAACCGTCAGAGCGCACATTCTATCGTAAAGATCACTTCCAACAGCATCTCCGACTTACCCACGAGTGCAAAATAAACGCACGAATGGAAGCCTGGAAGTCGGAAGTGAGCAACGTCAGGTCTCGCTGCGGCTTCTGCAGTGCTACTTTCACCACATGGTCTGGGCGCGCAGATCACCTTGCGTCACACTTCAAGTGTCGAGCGACGATGAAGGATTGGGTCGGGGATTGGGGATTTGAACCACACGTCGCCGCACTTGTGGAGAACGCACCGTCGGCAGCATTGCTGCTTGAGCCTCTCGGGAGCTTCCACTCCACGCCCAAGATCTCTGCGTTTGATGCTTCACACATGCCTCCACCACCACCATTCACGGATATGCCTGTGGTAGATATGTCTGCGAACAACTTCCAGTTCGGCGCTACGGGATCGTATGCTGCTCCATTGATAGATTTCAATACCAACGTTCACCTCGCGAACACTCCGATGAACTTCCCCGATACCGGGATGATGGGGTACGATGCCACAGATGCGGTTGATTGGGCGCAATTTGCCCCCTGAACACCGTCTGAGGCCCGCTTCTTGTTTTCAATTACTTTTTGTCATACCATGTTTGCTTCCAACTAGTTCATGGGGTTGCTGGGGCGTTTATTTCATTTCCATTACTGTTCTGTGGGTTTTGTGGCATTTGGTTCAACAGGCACAAGAGGGACGTGCAGGACTCGGTGTGCACGTAATTTTTCAACTATAAAAATGGGCACTACAACATTGGTTGCCGGATACCCTTGGGCATATCTCATGGGGGCATAGGAGCTCACCCTAGTTAGGCTGCGGCCAAATATTGATAACTACATCATCACATATATACTCGGAGTTTCTACTAGGAGTAGATTCTGGGGTTTACGATTTATGATAAATCTTTTCATTCATAGAAAGACAACTCCACTATCTGAGTTTCGTCTTACATCTTTGCCTGCTCTTTTCTTGTGACAAGTCTCTAATTTTACACTGCCCATCATTGATACATTTTTCTTCTTTTTTCTCCTATTCACATCCATTTTTTTCAGCCTCAGAACTACCTAAACAAACCAGGAGCTCCGCTTCCGCTTCCGCTCTTCTTGGTTTTCCCGCTCGGTCTTCTCTTTCTCGCTTGGTAATCCAAACAAGCTCGCCCTCTTCCTATGCTTTCGCTCTGGATGATCTGCTGATCCTTGGGTTATCTTGCCATCACTGTCATCTGAGGCTTTCTTAGTTTGTTTCTCTTTCTGTGCATTCAATCCTCCTAGCCAGCTCTTTCGCTTCGCTGGCATTTGCTCTGATGGTTCCGCTGGCCTCTGAATTATCGCTTCCGTGCTGCCTTCGAAGACATCGTTGGTTTGTTCAGCTCTCTTCGCAGGTGTTCGTCCAAACAAACTCATTCGCTTTGAGGGTTTTCGTTCTAATGGAGTAACGGGCTCTTGAGTAACGGGCTCTTGAGTTACGTTTCCTTGGCCACCTTCCAAAGCGTCCTCGGTTCGTTCCTCGGTCTCCGGGGGCACCATTCCAAACCAGCTCCTCCGCTTTGAAGCCTTCCGCTCCAGTGGATTAACAGACGGTTGAGTTGAGTTTCCATGGCTATCCTCTGAAGTTCGTACCTCTCTATCAGTGGAAGTTCTTGGAAACCAACTCCTCCGCTTTGAAGCCTTCCGTTCCAGTGGATTGATGGACGCTTGGGTTGAATTTCCATAGCTTTCTCCTGAACCTCCTTGCATTTGTTGTTCCTTCCGGGAGGGATGTCCAGGAAACCAGCTCCTCCGCTTTGAAGCCTTCCGTTCCAGTGGATTGATGGACGCTTGGGTTGAATTTCCATAGCTTTCTCCTGAACCTCCTTGGATTTGTTGTTCCTTCCCGGCGGGTTGCCCTGGAAACCAACTCCTTCGCTTTGAAGCCGTACGCCCCAGTGGTTGAACATTCTCCTGAATTATCTTTCCATGGCTATCATTTGAAGTTTGTGCCACTCTCTCGGCGGAATTTCCCGGAAGCCAACTCCTTCGCTTCGAACCCTTCCGCTCCAGTGGATGAACAGACGCTTGCGTTAACTTGCTGTCTTCTGGGTCTAGTTTAGTCTGTTCTTCCTTCTCGGCAGGATTTCCTGGGAACCAACTCCTTCGTTTCGAACCCTTCCGCTCTAATGGATGAACTTTCTCTTCGATTAACATTCCATGGCTATCTTCCGGAGTTCGTCCCTCCTTCTCATCAGGTTGTCCTGGGAACCAACTCCTCCGTTTCGAACCATTTCGCTCCAATGGGTGAGCAGGCCCTGAATCTATCTTGTCCTGGCTGTCCTCAAACACTTCCTCGGTTTGCTCTTGCTTCTCAGAAGAATGGCCTGGAAACCAACTACTCCGTTTCGAACCCTTTCGCTCCAGTGGATGGATAAGCTCTATCTGTATCTTCTCCTGGCTATCCTCGAATACTTCCTCGGTTTGCTTCTGCTTTTTGGCAGGCAATCGTCCAATCCAGGATACCCTCTTGGAATTCTTTCGCACCAATTGATCGGCGGGTCCTTGGGGTACAGATCCGATATTGTCTCCGAAGGATTCCAAAGTTGGTTGCTCCCTTGCGCTAGCTAATCCTCCAAGCCAGTTCATTAGTTTACCTTTCGGCTCCAGCTCAGCGCCCTGGGATTTTCTCCGCTCTTTTTTATCTTCCTTCTTGGCGGATAATCCTCCAAACCAGCCCTTTACCTTTGCATACTTTTGCTGCAATGTAACAGCCACCTCTTCGGCTATGTTTTCTTTGCTGTCTTCCAAAGCGGTCTCGGCTTGCTTCTCTTGGGCTCCTTCCTCTTTAGGCCCGCCCTCTTCCCCTCTCTCTACGTACACTTCTTGCCAAGTTGTCAAGATCCGTGTAGCACCCTCCAGCTCAATCTCTGCGAAGAGTTTTTGCATACGGCCATTGTGATGTTCGGGTCCGTAAACCTCGGTTGTCTCTAGCGGATCATCTGTTACTTCCTCCGTCTTCTGGACCGTCTCTTTGTTGCGAGAGGGGTAATCTTCCATGCCACCGCTAGTCATCAATTTACCAAATGGGGTTGTGGAGAAGTCCATGTAGGACTTGGCAAAATCAATAGGTGGAAGATGGGCGAAGTCTGCACTATTGCGCTTATAGTTTTTTTTGGTCTTCTCGACTTGGTTTGATAAAGAGGGCTCGCCCGATGGCTCAGAGTTGTCTTCCCAGTGGTCGAAGAACCACCTGATGATTGGGTGATCCTCATGTAACACCTCTGATGATTCGATGCTTTCGATGCTTTCGCTAGAGGACATTTCCTCTTGGTCTTGGTCTTCGATCCGATGTTCTGTGTCTTGGTCATAAAATATTGGAGCACGGCGGTCTGGGTTGCGATATGGCATTTCGAGGACCGAATATTCTGATTCTTCGTACTTGATGGGAGATTCTGTGCCTTTGCGGAAATGTCTTTGGGGTACGCCTCCGGTGAGATATTCCATGCCTTGGCCAAAGTAGTACTCTGACCCCTGGCCTTCACTTGGACTGCCTACATGCTCAGCTACTGCGGCTTGGTCCTCAATGGGAAATGCTATGCCTTTGCGGAAATATCTTCGGGGTACGCCTTCAGTGAGGTATTCCATGCCTTGTCCAAAGTAGTACTCTGACCCCTGGCTTTCCACTGGACTCTCCGTGCGTAGTTTCTCAGCCATTGCAGCTTGGTCTCCAACGGGGGTTTCCATCGAGACAGGGCCTACGATGGGGGATTGCATGACTTGATCCAAAGATATTGGGTCTTGGTCGTATTCAATGTCTCGACCAGAGAACATTGTAACAGGGTCTGTGTTGGGAGATTCCCCGAATTCGTTTGAAAACATTATGGCTTCGTCTACATCGGGGAATGCCTCAGTTTGGTCGGACAAAATTGTGACTTCGTCTACATCGGCGAACGCCTCGGCTTGGTCGAAGAACACTGATATGAAGCTCCCTCCATCGACACTGCGACTGTGAGTTTCTGGCATCAACTGGTCGAAACCTTTGAGCTCGTTGGTGGGACTTCCACGGTCAGAAACTGAGGTGGGCGGATATTCTGGCATCCACGGCTCTAAACCTTGGAGCTCGCCGGTGAGACTTCCACCGTCAGAAACTGTGGTCCGTGGATATTCCCACAGAGGCTCTCTCCCAGCATCTCTGCTGAATCCACCTATAATTGGAGACCTCCATGCTTCCTCCGGAGTTAGGACCCGACGTTCTTTGGCAAGTTCGAGCTCCCTTTCTGCCTTTAGAATGAGTTCTGGTGCAGCGGTGCGGAAAGCTGGATGGATGCCGATTTGACCTTTCTCTGGAATGACATTTCTGAAAGGGAAATTCTTCTGGAACGAAAGCTTTGAAGGGAGAAACCTGAGCGGATCTGCGAGTTTACGCACCAGATGATCCGGGATGCGCGACGCGGCCAGGTTTACCATACCCGGCGGCAAACGAATACCCAACGTAGGTCTACGTCTAAGCCAGATAGGCAAATACTCGATGTCGGGGTTTTCCTCTTTCAGATCGGCTCCAGGCTCCTTGCTAATTTCGTACCGTTTGGGTGGCTCTTTAACAAATGATTCTTGTGGTGCCTCTGTGCCTAACGAATTCTTCACAAGGCTCATTTCTAATTTTTCAAGTGAACCAAAGAGGTTCTTGGTGTCGGCATCGATTGGGTCTGAATTTGGGTCGCTGTTTCTTAACTCATACGCCCAGGCCTCACAAGCACGCTCAATTGACATTGATCTGTGATGAGCCCTTAGCCATTTGGATCTACGAGGATCTTGGAATGCACCAGGTCCATTAATGGACAGGCGTTCAGAATCTTCGCTGACCAGCGAGTCTCTGTCATATTGAGGGGGCTGGACGGGTAGCATGAGCCATTCATAGCCCAAAGGACGAACGGGGATCGCATTAATCCACCCATTGGAGTAGACAATCTGAAATTCTGGCGCGTACCATTCTCGGGGAAACAATCCCGATTCGTCTGGCAATCCAAAAAATGGCTCTCTCTCCCAATCTAGCGATCCTCGGTAATATAGAGGTGCTATGCTTAATTCTATAACTGGCTCAAGATCGATAGAAGGGCGAGCTGTTAGGAAAGGGTCATCAGATTGAAAAAATGGGTTATCCAATTCTGCTGCGTCTGGGTAGTCGAGTGGTTGTCCCCAAACCGGCGAGTCTCGGCCATGTTGGTATCTAGTCTTAGGTTGCCTAAGGGGTTCAAAATCGATAAGGCGGCGAACGGGTAGCAAATTTCTTCTATGATCAAGCGATGCCGAAAACGATCGAGATGCATCTAGGGGATCGGGAGGTTGTTGCTGACCCCAAGGCGGCGAGTCTCGGCCATGTTGATATGTGGTGTTGGGCTGCCTGAGTGGTTCAAAATCGATAAGTCGGCGAACGGGTAGCAAATTTCTTCTATGACCAAATGCTAGCGGAGATAGTTGTGTTGCATCTGGGGAATCCAAACATTGCTGTTGTCCCCAAACCTGCGAGTCTCGCCCATGTTGATATCCAGTGTTAAGTTGCCTGAGTAGTTCAAAATCGATAAGGCGGCGAGTGGATAGCAACTTTCTTCTGTGATTAAACGATGGCGAAGATAATTGAGACACATCTGGGGAGTAAAGAAACTGTCGCTGTTCCTCGACCGGTGTTGGCGAAAGTGGTGAGTCCATGTTGTTGTGGTTCAGGGGTTTTGACACAGTTCAAAGTTCAGAACAAAGCGTCCATAGTGAACCTTGGATGGTGCTTGTCCTGATTAAGACACAAAGGGTCGTGTGTATTATGTGGTGTTTATTAAAAAGCCATGAACAAGGCAGTTGTGGGTGATGTTTTGAGTGTTTGTTGTATGTTTGTTGTGAAGGTAGTTGCACTTCTAGAATATGAGTTGGGCGAGGCAGACGCGTAAGAGAAGTTTATCGAACGACCCTAAAACTCAACGGAATTTCCAAGGTCTCGACGTTGGGGTTTACAGTTCTGAAGTTGAAAGATAGATATTATCAATCATGACCTTGTCATTGAGAACTTCTGCGGTATGTTTACATGTATTGTAGAGCCTCTATCAAATAAAACCTCTACGATCTATAAATAAATAAGAATAGCTGAGGTATTTTTATTATTATTCCAAGCCGATTATTATCTTGAACGTTATTATCTTAATAAGTGCATTTATTTTGTCATTCAGCTCAAGAATATTATTAGATATACCAACCCCTCAAAATAATTTATACACACATAACATACAGATATTGTACACACCCCGCATCATCCAGTCTATAAACCAGATAAAGCAGATAAATCTACACGTCTCGTTCTCTCTGTCCCGAGACCCTCTCAAACTTTTCAAAGGCCATGATAAATGTCCCACGTCCACCTGTTAAACTCCTTAGGTGCTTCAAATATCCCACCATCTCCTTCAACGGCACTCTAGCCCTGACATGTCTCTGTTGCCCAATATTTGCTCCAGATAGATCGTCGCTTCCAAACTGCGTCGAGCCAGCGAACGGGTCTGGAGGTACATAGATCCTAGAAACGTCGACTTGCTTCTCATTGTCTCCAGTTGCTTCAGTAGCGTCTTCATCCCCGAGAGAGACAACGTGGCCACCGCGGGCAGATGAGATGTCGTGCACGATATTGCCCATGTTACCCTCATCGCATGAAATTACAACATCCATGACTGGTTCCATTAGGCTGATGGCATTGTTGTCAAAGGTCTCTTTCAGTGCGGTTTGCACAGCTTGGTGAGCAGCTGAGCTCAAAGCGGCTGGGTGTGTGTCTTTGCCAAATAGGTCACGCGACACCAAGAAAGTCAAGTTGGCGTGAGTAGAGGTCATGGGGAAGCGTCTTCGAGGACCGCGTGCTAAGGCAGCAGAAGCGCCATTTATGAGCGCAGTGCGGAGTTCCGAAAGAGGCAGCTCTTGAGGCAGAGAATAAACAGTGTGCCGGTCCTCAGGGTCGACCATCTCAACATTCACAGTAATGAAGTTGCCATCCCTCTCAATAGTGTCTGGCGGGAAAGCATCCGTAGAATCGACAGGTTCAATAAAGGCAGCACAACCGGCCTTTCCTTTCTTGCCCGCAATCTCACGATCAATGAGCGAGTGGTGGGTGCTTGAAGAGGACTGGACGGATTCGCGATAGCCGATTTCAATCGCGCCCATAGTCGCCTTGGCCTTGAAGTCATTGACGAGTCTGTCTCGGGCAATTTCAAGGTGCAGTTCGCCCATGCCGCTGAGAAGCATTTGTCCAGATTCATCATCGACACTGACATGCAGGGAAGGGTCTTCCCTCAGAAGTAGCGCGAGGATCTGCTCGACATTCTTCTCTTCGCTTAAGCTATGTGGTTCAATGGCTGCGAAGAATACTGGAGGCGGCACATCTATAGGTCGTAGATGTAGGTTATCCAGCGGTGCAGGTGGGCCAGTCTTGGCATTCGAGCCAGTGTAAGTAATCAGTGTATCGCCAGTGCGCGCGTGTTTAAGGCCAACAATAACACCAATTTGGCCTGCTGGAATTGATTGGATTTCTTCCGCGTCTGAAGCATACATCTGAAGTAGCCTGCCAGCCCTCTCAGTGACATGGAGAGAGGTGTTCCACAGCGCCGAGTTTCTGTTCAGCGTTCCGGAATAGACACGTACATAAACCAGAACACCACGCTTGGGATCGTTGACCACTTTAAACGCAAGTGCGCATGATTCAATGTTTCCTCCGATATTGGCAGGTCCTGGTCCATGGAGGCGCTTGGGCTGCTTGGACGACTTAGACTGCTGGATATGGAGTTTCCCGTCTAACAGATCCGGCAGTGTCCCCTTCAAGGCGCCAGCAGTGATTTCTGCTGGTGGTCGCTCATTTGGATTGGGAAGTAAATCATCAACCGCGTCTAGAAGTGGCTGAACGCCGATATTGCGAAAGCTTGCACCAGCGAAAACAGGAATGAGTCGGCCAGAACCATCAATGATGCACCGCCGCAGACTATCTCTGATGGCTTGCGGTGCAATAGCCATTGGATCGTCGTCACATTCGAGCCATGTAGTGAGAAGGTGTTCGTCAAACTCGCAAAGAACCTCAACTAGTGCCAGTCGTGCCTTTATTAGCTCGGCCGCAAACTCCGGGTCCGTTTCTTTGAGGCTTTCTAGGCTGCTCTTCTGGATAGCCTTTCCATCGCCTCCTTCAGTCCATTTCAAAGCGCAGAGATCGACAGCATCGCCAACTCCTTGAAACCGCCCTTTCCCCCCTTCCCACCAGGGGATTTGGCAAACAGCAGGCCATCCTCGTAGCCGCGAGCCAATCTCTTTCACAGTTCGCCCAAAAGCAGCTCCATCACGGTCAAGCTTGTTGACAAAGGCGATCCTCGGGATGCTGTAAAGATTTGCCTGAGCCCACACCTTCTCGGTTTGGGCTTCTACGCCAGCAACGCCATCAAGAACGCATATGGCTCCGTCGAGGATTCTTAGCGAGCGTAGGACTTCGAATGTGAAATCCGCATGGCCAGGGGTGTCGATCAGGTTAATTGTATGTGAAACACGTGATTTTTGGGCAGACTCGATCGAATCTTCCGATGAGCCATGCTGAATCGGAGGCCAGTGTAATGTTACTGCTGCAGATTGGATAGTAATTCCTCGGGCCCGCTCAGCGGGTAAAAAATCCGTGACCGTCGATCCGTCGTCGACATCTATGGAGCGGTTAGTACATACATTCTTCTCCATATTCTATAAACAGATGTATTTATTAAGCGCTTCAGCATAATATGGCGTAAATGGAAGAAGGCTGGGTGCGAATGAAGCTTGGAGCTTTCATCGAAAAGACTAACCTCCTATTCGACGCGTGACACCACTGTAATAGAGCATACGCTCAGTTGTGGTTGTTTTCCCCTATCCATATTAGAACATATAATTGAAATTTGAATTTTATAAAGCTTACGGCATCAATATGGGCAATAATGCCAATATTTCGAGTTCTTTTGATTCCGGCATTGTGCCCCGAATTGCAACTACTCGAGCTGCTTGAAAAGACGCGCAAACGACAAACGCTTATGGGATTGGATCTCAGCAAAGAGGACCGCCATGATACATGGGCCGCTTTTGAAAAATAAAGATGCATTACTTAATCTACATCGATAAAAGCCCAAAGCCATGGGATTTATGTGTCTAAAACGGAGGGTTGTCATTACGTCGCTTAGCTCGGCTCCCCGCGCTTACGAGTTCCACTATCGCTACCTTGGTCGTTGAACCAAGGCGACCATTCCCCTCAAACTCCAGCGACCATTGGAACAATCACTCTGCCCAGCGAATATATTTGGCGATTCTGCCTATAGGAATATCGTCGTGCACACGCTGACCGCGGTATGTTACTTACCAATGCCAGTTGCTTTATCTTACAATCGCTGACGACGTAAGCTCCAGGGCCCAGCCGCTCTTCCCGCTATTTCGGGGTAAACGCAAACAAATATGGACTACTCATCTTCCTTACACGATGGGGATAACCCAGCTGAGGCATCGCCGTGGGGATCGTCTCCAGCTCCATCGCCACAGCACAATAAGACTAGTTTCAACCCTACGCCAGAAGCGCCCGGTTCGCCCGTTTACGGCCAAAATCGAGAACATGGCGACAACTACACAAGTGACCCGGGCATTGCCGCAGGGCCTGGTCTGTCGGATGAAGCTGAGAATGCTCATGCATATGGCCAAGGACAGGACGGTACTGAGTCAAACGCGGAACATCCAGCTCAACAACCTGGTGATCAGCAACCTGCAGGCCATTCAGAACAGCAGCGGCAGTCTCACCCTGGCCAAGATGCACAAAGACAGCAAGAAGCTTCTCGGCCTGCTGTTAGACAAGGTCCCCATTACAAATTGCAGGCAAAGATAACTGGCTTGGAACGAGTTGGCCGGAAAGACCCTATAATGCGATTTGACGTTCATGTACGTGTGCCGTTTGGCGATCTATTCCAGGCGCCCTATGCTAACTAAAGACAGACCAATCTTCCGGCTTTCCGAACTACACAGTTTCGTGATGTGCGCCGCACTCACTCGGAATTTATCAAACTCGCAGACCATTTAATTTCCTCGAACCCGGAAGCAATCGTCCCAGCTGTGCCACCAGCATTGACTTCCGCTGGCGCAGGCACCGATGAGGACGAGGCGCGCGTGAAGGCATCGTTACAACGCTGGCTTAATTATGTCTGCGGAAATGACGTATTAATGCGCGATGATGAGATGGTACTTTTCGTGGAGAGCGATTATGGATACAGCCCCATGGTAAAGCGGAAGCAACCTGCGACTGGTGTTAGGAGGAAGGTCATCAAGCAATTTGCTCCACCTCCTGATGATACCCCAGAACTGGAAGATGGGCGTCCTGCTATCAAACAGTTCTACTTGGGCACAATGGACGCCGGGCACAAGGTGGATAGACTTGTCAAGGCCCGCAAAGGTAAGCCATTTAGGTCTTAATTTATAACGTCTATTAACAGAGTGTAGGACTTGGACTGGCCGAATCTGACTTTGGTGTCAAGCTTGGAACTATGAGTATTCAGGAATTACACGGTGGATTAGCAAACGCATACCGCAAGCTGGGAAAAACTATCCAAACAACAGGCGACTACCATGCTGCTCAAGGAACTGCCGAAGCCACCACAATCGGAGATCCTCTCGCATACCACTCGGAAGACGCTTTTATCGTTAAGGAAACCCTTACCAACCGTCACATTCTGATGCGCGAGCTCCTACAAGCTGAGATCCTTTCCAAGGCCAAGGTTGACGCCGCCGACCGCCTCAAAGTCTCATCGTCCGTGAAGCGCGAAAAGGTCGATGAAGCTATTGCGGCCATGGATAAGGCTCGTTCTAACGAGCTTCACTTGCGCTCGAAGACCCAGCGTGTGACTACGAATTTAGTTCAGGAGACTCGTCGCTGGTTTAACCGCACCACTATCGATATGCGCGTGTCTCTCCGTGAGTATGTACTCCGAGAGATCGAGGCAGAGCGCAGAACTCTTGCTACACTTGAGACTATTCGCCCCGATATTCGCGCTATCGATGCATCTGGTGGACTCAGTAGGTTGGGGAGAGAATCACACCCAGCAGCACGACGCGCCAGTTTAGCTGCCAGCCAGGGGCCGAAGGGTGACGCTTGGAGTGGAGTGCCAAGGAGACCGGACGCCAGTCGCAATGTCTCCAATACCATAGTACCTGGTGTCGATCAAGAAACCACAGAGGCCAGCGCTGGGAGAGGACGGGCATTGAGCGGTGACAGTTCAGGGGGCTTACCTGGAGTGAAGGAAGAGGAGGACGATGACCGTGTCGATGCTAGAAATGCGGCAAGTCGCTTGGCTACCAGCACTTTTTAGTTGCAATAAATACCATCTCTGCTTCAAAGGCCTTGGCTTATTTCTTTGTGTTGTACAGAGAGGAATGTTGTACATAGTCTTGTCCCCCAAGTGGTACATAGATACATAAATACTTGTGCCGCCTCACAGTTTGAAGAGGGACTATGGATGACATCAGTGATTTTAGCAACTGTAAAATGAAGACTTTCAATTACTAGGGGCCATTATTGTCATATTATACAGATAAAGAGAGAAATACTATTAGCTTGAATTCGTGGCTGAGGGACTGTACATCGCATCGACCTTAAAATCTCAAAGCTACGTCATGCCACGTGACATGTAAATTGACGTTGCGCTAGGCCAAGTGCGAAATCACAACCCGCGTCAGAGGCAAGCTGCCCATCGCGTGGCGCGAATAAATTCCAATACAACTGCAAGGCTAGACTACCTTGCGAAACCAACAACACCGTTTCATCTACATATTCCACAACTTTATTCTTCTGCGCAACCTTGTACCCAAACACCACGACTTCACCGGAAGTCAACCAATGCTCCCGGCTAGTCATACACAATGACGGATTGGAACAAATTGAAGGTGCCGGAGCTCAAGGCTGAACTCAAGGCAAGAGGACTGTCGCAACATGGATTGAAAGCTGCCCTTGTTGCCAGGCTGGATGAAGCAGACAATGAAGCCAGTGCTCAAGGCGGTGAAGCTGAATTAAAGCAAGGCGACAATGAAAGCATTCAGACCAACACTGTCGACAACAGCCCAGAGGCGGAGAAAGAGGCACCGCAACCTGAAGCCGAGATCGACAGCGCACCGAAACTGTCGCATGAACCATCTACACAAGAGGATATAAACAAAGATGCGCAAATCGAAGCGGATTCCAAACTAGGTGCTCCGGCGCAACCAGAAGACACCCCCACTTCTCAAGAGGCGCCAACAAAGGATAGTTCGTTGGCCGAACCAGCTCCTGCTGAGGCTCAAGCAACTCCAGATATTGAATCGCGCAAGAGGCGCTCGTTATCTCCTCCTCCTGGCAGCTCAGAGGCATCACGAAAACGCCAGCGCAAAGACACAGAGCTTCCCTTTACCGACGTTGATGGACGACACGATGACGTGACTACTACAGAGGGAGATGCACAATGGGTCGAAAAGCACAACAACGTCGATACTTCGGTAATCAATTCTGAATCAGAAGAGGCTGCAACGGCTGGGGGCGTGGAAGAGGGCCCTACAATCGTGGACGTTGGGAAGGAGGAGGTCGTGGTCGAGCATGTAGAAAAACTCACGGAAGACACTCGCGGCAGGCACAGAGAGCGCAGCTACAGATCGCCGTCAGGCCCTGTCCATCGACGCTCAGAAGACCACCAAGTAGGCAGAGACCATGAGATGCCCGATGCAGAGCAAGAGCGCAGTGTTGCGCCATCCATTCACCCGGCCACCTCAGCTCTCTACATCCGCAACTTCCAGCGACCGTTAAACCGTACGCAACTCAAAGACTACATTGCTGAACTTGCCACTGCGCCAGGACAGTCTCCGGACCCTGATGTCATACTTGACTTCTTCCTCGATTCGATTTGCACGCACGCATTTGTTTCGTTTTCCAACGTCTCGGCAGCTTCTCGTGTTCGCTCCGAACTGCACGATCGCATCTGGCCAGATGAGCGCACCCGTCAGCCACTTTGGGCAGATTTCATCCCGTACGAGAAGGTAGCCGAATGGATTGAGGCTGAAGTCTCCTCCACCGCAGCGCGATCTGGCAAGAAATGGGAAATCATGTACGGGGTAGACGATGACAGGAATGTTACAGCCACTCTCCAAGAAACCGGTGCCGTCCCAGCTCAGATCCGCAAGCAATCTTCGTCCGGAGCCGCCAATCCACCTGCTTTTGATCGCCTTGGCCCAGGCCTAGTTCCGGGTGCACCTTCTGGCCCCAGAGCAGACATGGGAAGACGAGACAATGGAATGCCACTTGACGGCCCATCAGACCGATTTAACAGGGATGCTGACCGTGATTACAACTCATACGATCGGCCCAACGCTGACGTCCCACCGGTGGCTTCATTTGACCCGGATGTGACCTACACCAATGCCTCTCCACCCGTCGCTTTTGTTCCCGTGGCGAAGGCTCTTGCGGAGCGGAGATTGGATAATATTCACAGCCTGTACGCAAGAGACGCAGAGGACGATTTCAGGGCGAAGAGCGAGCAGCACAGATACTCGTTTGAAGGCGACCTGTTGGTCGATAGAGGACCGGAAATCTTCCCAGGCGTCAGGCCTCCGCCAGGCGTGAGAAGGAGGGGACTGCCTAGAGGATTACTCAGCAGAGGCGGCGGCGGCAGAGGTGGTCCACGAGGTGGAAGGGATTTTGGTGGCCCGAGAGACTTCGGTCGAGGCGATAGGGGCTACAGAGGTGGCCACGGCAGAGACGAGGGGTATGGGGGAGGATTACGGAATGATCGCCCACCGCGTCGCGGAGGAGATTCGTATGCCGGTGGATATGATCGCGGCGACAGATTTGACAGGCCGCAGTATGATCGTCCGAAGGATGATTTTGGCCGTGGCCCGAGAAACGGGGGAGGATACGGCGGCCGAGAGGATCAGCATTGGCGTGGGGGTTCGGTGGGAATGGGTAGGCGCTATTAGGCGGTTGGGTAAATACAGGTTAGGGTGGGCTATTGGAGTTTCTCAGGCGTCCATAGTGGGTTGGTTGGTTGTTTGAGTATATAAGGGTGGGTGGAAATCTCGAGATATGGCATGCGATGATTTCTCCAAGGGCCCTGGTTTCGTGGCATGGACAGCCAAATAATGCAGTTACATACAGTCAGTAATGATGCAAATAAAAATGACGTTATACGTTAATCGCTGAGATCTTATATTCGGTGATACGTGCTCTAGGTTGAACCTATCCCACCCCAATCTTCAAACCCGAAGATTTGATTTAAAATGTCCGAGAGGGCTGCATACATGTATGCAGCATTCTTACATCAAGCCAGCAAGCAAGTAATATGCTGAGGCAAGCTGTCATCTACTCTCAGTCCAAAGGATCTCATCTGCCAACGCTCCGTTAAGAACCATCTCCTATAGAGAGAAAGTCCCTGCAAACACTGAAGTCTGCATCGCTGGGTATATCCATCTTTGCCATGTTTCAGGCGCCCACACATGCCATGCCAAGTGGCGGCGACAAAAGAAAGGTAAGATGAGAGAAGAAAAAAAAGTTGTCCAGAGAATTCACCAAATACTCAACGCAGCAAGTTTCAATGCCCAACAAATGGGGTTCATAAAGATCGTTGGTCAATTCTAGCTGGGAAAACAGCAGCCCTTGCCAGTAAACGCCTGTGCCCCCCTGTCGTCCGTCCATACACCAGCGCTTCGCTCCGTTAGCGTAAGCAAAAAATCATATCCGCCACCGCCCCGTCATAACCGTCCTACCCAACCATAACCCAACCCCACATCCAGTCCACAAACCTAATCGCTAATATGTTGAAACAGAGCCGAGATGCTCTCGCCGTAATGGTTCCTCCGGATGGCTTCGCTGAGAAGTCCGGCTAGCTCGAGCACGACGAGCTTCTTGCTTGCGCGCACGCGCTCCTCAGGGATGGGGAACGAGTTCGTCACGAGGATTACGTCGATGCAGTCGCACTTCTCGAGCTCCTCGAGGGAGTCGCCACCGAATAGACCGTGCGTCGCGATGATGTACACCTTCTTCGCACCGCCGCGCTTGACGACCGCTTCGGCTGCGGCGACCCAGCTGCCCCACTTATCGATCATGTCGTCGACGATGAATACCGAGCGGCCCCTGACGTCTCCGACGAGGGTGATCATCTTCTCCAAGTCGTGGTTGACGGGATCGTCGCCCTCCTCGTCGCTGCTTTCCGCGGCGTCGTGCGAGCCGCCGAGTGCGTAGGGTTCAGGGTTGAAAAAGCTAGACGCCTGCGAGATTTCGAGGGGGTCGTCCTCAGGGCGATTGAAAATCATAGAGTTCGACATGGCGGAGGTGGTGGGAGAGGGGTAGTCGTCCGGCACGATGTGACCATGCACAAGACGGCCGTGGATGACTTCCCGGGCGCGCTCGTCGGTGTATTCGTCTTCTTCGGTGTGTGAGAAAGGGATAGGAGTGGTGGCGGCTCGAGTAAGAGGGGAGCGCGCAGCAGACGTTGGTCCGGTTAAGGGCACACGATTAGCTGATGTTATATTTGAGGCGCGCGTGGATGATGAGCTTTCGTGACGAGAGTGGGAGGGGGTAGGGTTGGATGTTGGGCCAGATGTTGGCTCCGAGTCGAGTGTGACGGCGCTGAGAGAGGTAGATAGGTCTGGTTCGCCGTCAA
Source organism: Pseudogymnoascus sp. 03VT05 (assembly GCA_001662645.1). Lineage (NCBI taxonomy): Eukaryota > Fungi > Ascomycota > Leotiomycetes > Thelebolales > Thelebolaceae > Pseudogymnoascus > Pseudogymnoascus sp. 03VT05. The sequence goes on along the minus strand of KV459391.1, from coordinate 41,158 downwards.
CTTCGTCATTCCGGGTATCATTGTCGTTGGGCGGTGGGTTGTGGTCTAGAGAGCTGAATATCATGCTTGAACTCATGTTACCGCCTCGCCTTCGGTCTGTGGTGACCATTCCGAAGTTCAACTTCAACGCATCCGCCAATGACGTGACCCTCTTTGTCCCGCCCGCGTTCTTCGATACGCATACTGCTTCCTTCCATCCCGGGACATTATGCCTTATCCACCTTGCTATTAACGGTTCCGCGTGAAGATTGTCAACAGGGCATTTGAAGAAGCCCTGCATTTGAGATGCATGTAGATCGATCGTGATGATGTGGTTGACACCAGCAACATTGAGAAGATTGGCAAGCATGCGAGCAGTAATCGCGCCTCGGTGTGACTTCTTCTTAGATTGTCGGCTATATGGGAAGTATGGTAGGACAGCTTCAAAGAGAATCAGTAAAAGCAATTTCCATGACGTGGTACAGAATGAGATCTTGGAGCAACGCACCGGTGATTTTGTTAGCGGAACCTCCTTTGCACGCCGAGATAAGAATCAAGAGCTCCATGATGCTATCATTTATCTTCGAACTGCCAGACTGGACGACGAAGACATCTTTCTCTCGAATGCTGGTGAGGATCTTGACGCTCGTCTCGCCCTGGGGTAGAGTTAGCCCCACGTGCAGATACAGAGCTAGATAGCTGCAATGGTACGTACGTTCGCAAATTGCGACAGCTCGACAGCGGCCGGTGCCATTCCTAGATTTGTGCATATCTGATTTGTGAGCTCAGGGACAGAGCTCCCTGCGAAAATGAGGGTTTTGCGCATCTTCGGTGGTTGTTGAAGGATAAACGAGAGATGGGGGAGCTCAAAATAATATTTTAGCTAGCGGGAACAAAAGAAAAGGGAGTTCCGCTTCCCCACTCATGTCAACGCCGATACATCCCGCTCACAGCCCAGCCACCACAACAAAATCCAAGGATGGCCATGAAACAGATAATCACATTAATATCCGCCATGGTCTCTCAGTAGATAAGAACTGATGGTTCATATAATTAATTGTCATCAGCCTTTTATTTATTAAAGATGGGGATCCCTCACCTGATCACCCATCTTCGTCCCTACTCAGAAAACACAAATTTCAACGGCCAAAATGTAATAATTGATGGCCCTGCGTTCGCATATCACATATTCCACACCTGCTTGGCTGAAGAGCCGGAAGCTCGCAATCCGTTTGAAGCCTTTCCGTCGTACAAGAAAATTGGCGATGCAGCTATCCGCTGGTTAGAAGAGCTAGAGGGCTTTGGCGTTGAAGTGTACAGACCATTCCTGGCTGAGAAAGATAAGAAAGAAAGCTGATTCCCGTGCAGGAAGAAAATTTACTTTGATGGGTTTTTACCTACCTCCAAAAAAAAGACGAGGTCATCACGACTCATGAATTACACAAAGCAACTAGCATTGTATCACGAGGCATGGCCACAGGTGATTCCGAGCGGGAGTGCCCAGCAGAAGCCGAAAAGCAAAAGATCAAGCATGTTTGATCATAAGTCGTCTGCAGCTGTCTCTGGACATATTCCTGCTATTCCATTTCTCGTCCCAGCCATTCTTGAGAAGCTTCTAGCTTCGGAGCGCTTCCAGAGCATCACCTCTGTCTCTCCAGGAGAGGCGGATTTGTACTGCGCAAGGTATGTGAAAGAGCACGGAGGAACGGTGCTCACAGGAGACTCTGATCTCCTGGTCCATGATCTTGGTGCCCTGGGTTCCGTATCATTCTTCAAAGACCTTGAAGTTTCCGAACAGTGTAACATCAAGACGATTAGGTGCTGCCAGTATACACCAGCTTTAATTGTGGAAAGGCTCGACTTAAATCGGTCGTATGGGCTAAAATCCTTTGCTTTCGAGATGGTTATGGACCCACATGCAAGTTTACCAAAGCTGAAGCAGAAATCTAAGGAAATCAAAGCGGTCACGGACTATCCAGGCATGTACAAAGACTTCGTAAAGGAGTACGAGGTCTTGCCTAAGGAAGTCCATACAACGGAATCCACAGAAGATAGTGCTCTAAAATCGCTTCAAGCCGTTCTTAGGGCACTCGATCCCAGGATATCAGAATACGTTCTTCAATTTCCTCGGGCGGCTGAGGCGGCTGAGCATCCGTTTCCGTCTTCAGTTCAACCAGCTGAAAATGGGAACAGTGTGGATATGTTTCTCCCATTTCTGCTAGATTGTCCTTCCAAAACAAGTGCCTGGGAGATGAGCACAGCTGTTCGGCAACTGGCTTATGGTGTGATGAATTTAACGGAGCCAAAGGACAACCATGTTGTGGCTGTCGTGGAACATCGGCGTCAACAAAAAGGCTCTCGGGGCAGGGAGTGGCAGCTTCCCACGTATGACGAGATAGAAGAAGCATCCGCTGGATTAATAGAGTTGGCGGAAAGTATTGGTAAGAAAATGCCCGGTCTCTCAGACTTTGGTCTATGGAGAGCCATCGCCCTCCATCAAGATGTGGCTTTCTCTTCTTCGGCTGGGAAACAGTCACTAGGGAGCTTGATAATTGAGTCGGGAGTAGGGTCGAAAAGGTTATCGTGGGATACGATACACTTTTCTGCTCAATTGCAAGGCTCTTTCTACTCTTTTCGAATGCTCAAGCAGATACTGGAGGTTGCTTTGGTCTCGCAAAATTCAGAGAACCTATCTGGAGCTTCCAAGCGTCTATCTAAATTGCTCGAGTCGTTACCAGATTTGCAAGCATCTCCAGACGTCCACGCAGACCTGGAATCTTTCAAATCTTCTGCGGATTGCAAGACTCTTTTAGCAGTCAAGACGCTGCTGAACATAGGAGGGCAGGATATAACGGACAATGGCAATCCCAAGCCTACAAATAAAGACAAGAAGAATAAACGGAAGCGGGCGCAGGAGTCAAGAGCCTCGGTGGAGGTCACAAAACGGCCAAATAATATGTTCGACTTGCTAGACTCGACATGAATAACGAGCACCACGTAGAAAATATCAGCCACTTATACCTCTCGTGCCAGCTAACGCTAAGTTTCTATAAAAAGTAAACACGGAGGCCGTAGGTATACATTACTTGTCTACGGGCAGAACACAAACCACATCAACTCTTCCAAACACAGAGAACACAAACTTCTGTCGTATAAGCTTCATCAAATACCCTGTGCTAGGCGCTCATCACCAAATACACTTCCCTAGGCTCTCTTCGCTGGATATCCTTTGCCAGATTCTCATCACTAGATCTTATTCGCCGCATCGTATTCATCACATCCCCTTCCCCACATCTTGTCCAGCATATCCTGTTCAATAGATATAGATCGCCTTCACCAGATCGCCTCCCGGCAATCACCTTCACAAGATCCTTTCACCAGATCTCCTCTACCATCGCAAAGCTGAAGCTGCTTCATCTTGCTCCTAGTTACAATCAGTAAGCACATTTCCATCCTTGCAACAACCGACTAACTAACCTCTAAGGCAATAAACACTCACTCATTCTTTTCCTCTCCGACAGAAGTTCTGTTTAGTGATGTTTTCACTGTTCCAAAACCTCCCTCTCGAGCTCCGTCACGAAATTTGGCGTCACTATGTCCCAGCACCACGCGTTGTCAAAACACGTTACGATATCAGCACTGGCAGAGTTCTCCCAGGATCTGCCCCACCGATTTTACTCCATGTGTGCCCTGAGTCTCGCAGCTTTCTTCTATCCGCAGGAATTGGATTCAGTATGCAATTTGGCACGTTAGCAAGCCCTGCCGCGGTTTGCATAAACGCAAAGACCGACGCTGTTCAGATTGATTATTATGCTCTCAAGCATAACGATATCAAAACTACAGAGTTCAAAACCATTGTTCACCTTGAACTCTATGGCGTCTCACTCTACGGCGAACAGTCTGTCGATATACTCCGCCAACTTAGGAATTTTCAAAACCTTGATACAATTTCACTAGTCACGTCCCCGAAACCATCCTTGGGGTTTCTAGTCCAAACCCAAGATCACTCTAATGTGGTATTATATCTGGCCTACGCGGGCGCAATAGCGGCGCTAGCGTCGGAACTCGAGGTCGACATGAAGAAGCCACAGTACGACACTTGGAAGAAGCCTCTCCTGAACATAATTCGTCCGAGGTATGACGGCTCCCGTTTCACCGAAGATGGAGAGTTCAACTCATCTTGGAGTCTGGGCGTCTCTAGTACCCACTCTCATGCTGATTTTGCGAAGTCGACCATGGCGCGCCGTTTGGAGGAGTTGAGACGCAATAGGGAGACCTAAACTGCATAGGTCTAGGCATGGTTTCTATTCCGAACTGCTCAGTTGAGGAAGGGGATGTCACTTTGTACCTCAGCACGGTTTCTATTTTAATCTGCTTAGTTGAGAAACAGGGCGGTACTATATGGCTAGGTATAGTTCCCATTATGAACTGCTTAGTTGAGAATGGGGGTAGCACAATGTGCCCGAGTCTAGTTTATGTTCTAAACTTTTTAGTCACAGCAAAACAAGAACGAAGTCACATATGTCGTGTGCTAGCCCGATCTCCTGCTGCCATGGGTCTCTTAGAAGCTCAAAGTCGACCTTTCTATCTAGGTCACTAGAAGAGAAATATAGTAGCTCGACTTCGCGATTCTCATCTTTATGCTCGATAATTCATTGTGCTTATTTTATGAGGAGATGCAATGAAAATCCTCTAATAGTTCCTTAATACCTCCCCCCCAAAGTGTGTAGCTCCTCTCTAACTCCCATCCCCGCCGTCTGACTCCTACGGTATGGCAAGGCTAACCCTCAGCCTTGCCGACGTCAGTGCCGAGAGGCGGCGAACAGCGGCAGTATAAAAATGTGCCCCTCCAAGACTCTGGAGGGGCATGTTAACTAAAATTCATTTCCAAACGATATACACCATCTAGACGCATCTTAATACTGCCAAAATGCCCTCTGAACTTGAGGATCTTGTAGGATTTATAAATCATGGCAGCACGCCTGTGCGACAACTAGGTATGCCTATCCCTCACACTTTCGTGCGACAACGCTGATGATCCACCTTGCAGCTGTCGAGAATTTGGTGCCATACTCTTTGAGCCAGCCGGCGATATTCAAGACGGATGGTTTATTACCAGTTAAACATCTCAAACTTTTGGTTAGAGATTATCCGGTATGCGGCCCCAAATCGTCTTCAGATGCAGTGTCTAACAGGAGATGCAGCAAATAGCCAAGAATGCCCTCGATATCCTCATCAACCTCTCTGATGACCATGAGATCCTCGAAGATCTCTCAAAGGATAACACTCTCCTCGATTCCCTCCTAAGTCGCCTCACGGTATATTGGCCCTTTAAAGTCCCACTTTTGCAATCTTGCGCTGACTTTCGTTCCTGAACAGAACCCCACCGAGCCAAATGCAAACTTAATAGCCATGCTCCTCGCCAACCTTGGCAAAGAAGATAATATAAAGATCCTTCTACAGCTAGGCTGCGTATCTCCGGAAGGTCTGCGCTCCAGCGACCGCATCATCGACCAGCTGTTCGATTTATTCGTCAAGGGTGCCGATGGGACATACAATAAAGATGCAAACTTCGACTACCTCGCCTACCTCTTCGCCGACATCGCAAAACACACCGAGGGCCGGAAGTACTTCCTGACCAAGCAAGAATACGATGGTGTCATCCCATTGACCAAGCTCACGGTCTTCACAGAACACAAGAGCGTTGTGAGGAGGAAGGGTGTCGCGAGCACGATTAAGAACGTGGCGTTTGAGACGGACAAGCACGAGCTGTTTCTTGCTGAGGACCAGATCAATATCTTGCCTTACCTGCTACTACCAATCATCGGCGGAGAAGAGTACAGCGACGAGGACCAGGAGGGCATGCTGGATGATTTACAGCTACTCCCACCTGACAAGGCGAGGGATACTGATCCCGAGATCATTAAGGCGCACGTGGAAACACTGATGCTGTTGACTAACAGCAGGGATGGGAGAGACACAATGAGGAGGATCAAGGTCTACCCCGTGATCAGAGAGACACATCTTGCTGTTGAGGATGAGGGGGTGAGGGAGGCTTGTGAGAGGCTGGTGCAAGTGCTAATGCGGGACGAGGAGGGGCAGGAGGTGAGCGATGGGATGAAGCAATTAGAACGCACCAGCAAGAGAGCGGTGCCAGCGACGAAGGGCGGCGGGTGGGCAGATCAGGAGAGCGAAGACGATGATGATGAAATTATGGAAGTCTAATAGACTCAGCGAAGCCAAATATATCGAAATATATCCACCAATATCCAACGCCTGACATCTTTCATCATCAATTGTCTCAAGCATTTCCCCATCCATGCTCTCTCAATGGATGTGTTTCAGAAGTCTCAGAAAGGGGGGTACCTGCGTATGTCACGTGAAATGACATGCAACTTGTACCTTGTCGTCGGGTCATGCGTGCCCAACGCCTGCGAAACGGTAACATTACTTTCACCAAACCCAATTGAAAACTCGAAATTGCCAGATGCAGACAGATATTATTGACTTAATGTATGTCACGTCGGACAGCTTTGAGACTTCATAATTGCCCTCTCCTTGGCGGCCAGCCGGTGGAGGTTGGTGACTGCGAAGACAACATAAACAAGCAGACCGCCCCCATTACAACCCAGCCATCAATGCCTCCGTAATCACAATAATTCGGCCATGGAATATATAGTACGTTCCCTTACAAAATTCCCAATCGAACCATCCTAACACCCTACAGAAAGGATTTCTCCCCTGGCCCGCCACGCCCGTCCCCGGCGTCACACTCACAGCCTCTGGCCTCCTCGCCCTCGCCGACCTAAGCACAATCGCCAACCGCACCGCCATAACCGGCACTTCAACATGGCTCGACATGCTAGTCCTCGTCCCCGGCCTGCACAACCAGCAGCGCGCAGACACGCTCTCTGACCTCCCAACCCCCCTCACGCAACCCCTCCTCACCACCCCCGCCCACCGCCCTAGCAGCCTCACAAACGCAGCCACGATCCGCTACCTCGCGCGCCTCGGCGCGGGTACCCGTCCCATCACCCTCCGCGTCTGGTCGCCGCGCACGCAATCCCTGCGTAGGACAGTTAGTACGGCGTCGTTGAAGCGCGTTCGCCAGACCCCGCGCCCCAGTCTGATGGCCCCGCTCCTGTATATCATTACGCTTTTACTCACCGTCGGCGCAATGGCACTCATGGTCTTGACGCGCGATTGGTGGGGCGTGGGCATCCTGAGTGCGCTCATGCTCGCGCGCGCGCTGAACATCTGGATTATCCGCTCGCGCACTTCTGGGGGCGCACCACCATCCGCGCAGCCTTCTGTGCAGGCATCCGGGCAGGCATCCGGACAGGCAACTGGGCAGGCATCTGTGTCTCCTGGATCGCCACCCCCTACGCCGGTGGATGCTGAGCCGGAGAGCTGGAAGGTCAAGATTGATGGAGAGAGGGAGATTTGTCTTCACGGGATGGCTGACGACTTGGAGGCGCTGACGGGTGGTGTATGGATGCGCGGGAAGACTGCTGTGGAGGGGTACGCGGAGGCGGCCGCGAAGTTGATTGTCTATCTTGTTGCGGCGTTTAGTGGGAATATGCACCAGACCGGGGATATGGTACTGCTTCTGCTGCTGTTGTTTTCGGCGGGGTTGCTGGCGCTGAGTAATTCGAGGGAGGATAGGTTCTGGATGAATGGACGGTCGGCGGTTATTATTCCTGGGTTTGCGGAAGTTATGGATGGGATTGCGACGCCGGATTGGGGGGGAACGACGGATGGTGGCGGGGACGATATGAAGGGCGGTGGTGGTGATGGGACGCCAGGGAGCGTGATGTCGGTGTGAGTTTTGGGTTTCTACGGTGGGATTATCACGGATTGCGGGAGTATTTGCGAGCTTTGGGGGGTGTTTGATATGGTGTTCTTTCATGGCGCTTGGCTGGTTTTGGAGAGATGATCAAATTTTGCAGCAACGAGCGACGACCATTACGACTTATCATGAGAGGGCCTGGGGCGCAAGGGGTTCTATATACCCTCTGCGAACGCATTCTTATCTTTAGAACACCACAGAAGTCATAGACTTAGATATATATATTAAAAAAAGTCTGGGGGAAATCGCCTGGTTGGGTATAGAAAATAGAAAAAATATCATTTTTATTCAATACTATATATACATCACAGCTCTTTAGTTTCAACTACAGAGACCTCAATTCATCTTATCAGCCAGTCAAACACCTCGATCGCAAACCTCTCCGGCTTATCCAGCATAACCAAATGTCCCGCATCAGGAATAAACGCCGTCTCCTTCACCCTCCCCCCCAGCCTCTGAATCGTCTCCTCTATCCTCGCCCTCGGAATCCACTGATCCTCCTCCCCCCACACAATCTTCACATCACACCTCACCCTTTCATACGCACCCCCCTCCAGCATCTCCGCCGCATCCCCATCATCGGCCTGCGCAATCTGCCTCACGAAACTCCGCTGTCGATCTCCTTCCCCCCCAGCATCATCGATCCACGGCCGTGCAAGCGCATCCTCCCACCCTGCCTCCAAGACCCTGACATCATGGCACGCGCTCTGAATAACCGCGCGCACGACAGCTTCATGGATCTTAGGCGGGAGTTTAATGAACGTCTGCGGTTCGGAGCGCGCGAGCTTGTAAAAGCCGTCGCCCCAGGGTAGGACGCAGTTACACTCCGCTAGCAGCATGGAGGCGAAGTTGCACTCGTGGAGGAGGTGCGCGCGCAGGACTATCGTGCCGGCTATGTCGTGCGCTATCACTGCCGGTGCTGGGTTATTGCCCGCTCCGTCTAGGTTGACGTAGGTGAGTAATGCGGCGAGGACCGTGGCTTGGAATTTTACGGATGTGTCGCCGGGGAAGGAGGCTTTGGAGGTGGGCGCGTTGATGGTGGGATTGTACTCCTGCGATTGTCCGTAACCGGGGAGGTCGTAGACGAGGATTTGGTAAGAGTCCTTGGCTAGAAGGGCTTCGACGATAGGCTTAAAAACAACCGATGACCAAGGTGTGCCGTGGACGAAGACTACGCTTTTGGCTGGGGCTTGGTTTAATCCTGTTGTGTTGCTCGACGTTTTGAGGTCATATCGGATATTCCATCCTTGGAACTGGTATGTTAACGGTAAATCCATACCGTTCAGCGTATTATGTATTAATCAAGTAAAAGGGAAATTCACCATCTATTTTAGCAGTTCTAGGAATTAGGGGTGAGATTTATATAAATTATACTTCAAAGTTGTTTCTGAGTAAGGATCGACTCTGTTACGTCAGTTTCCAAGTTATCCTTGCAGATAAGGGCGCGTTATAGTGTTAGCAAGCTGGAAAGGCACGTCATGATGGGAATTGGATTTTTAATACGAATCGATTATGAGATGTCTCAGTGCTTTGATGGTATTTAAGTCAGATATTTCTTTAGACTAGAATATCAGGAGAAAACAATAAGTTACATAAGTATAAATATATATATTCATAACTACTCCTAATTCTCAATTCCAAAAATTAAACCCTCAAATATAATTACAACCAATGAACAATTAAAGTAAGAGACCGGGTTTCTAATAAAAATAGAATTAAAAGCCCATAGTAGCATCCCCGCGCTTTATCCACGTCCCCATAAAACTCATAGTAATGATCCTAATAAAAGTTTTTGCAAGTGAGAAACCCCAAGTCACATGACACCCGTACTTGCCTCCTGTTAATTCTGAACTGCTATATATACCTGTGCTGGCAACTGAACTCCGTTCAGTTGTTACAATGACTTTTGTGTGGGCACTTTGGTCTGTATTTTGCTAGGGGTACAGGCCTCGCTAAATAACACTCCCCAACCTCACTTGTGATACTCTCAAACACAATGAGCGCGATATAATATACTCCTCAGCCTTGCATCCGAGGAACTCTTTCACCAAACTACGCGGAATCGGGTATCTCTCATCCAGTCGGTCAGCCAGCCAGTCACCTGACAACGCGTTACTCCCTCCCGAGTCTTCTCAATCACACAAATCCTCGATTTAGACACCGAAATTAGAATTCAAACTCTTACAGCGCCAAGTACGCCTCCCCCTATCTCGGGAGAAAAGCAGCCTTATCTTACTTTGCTTGATAGGCATAGCACGAATAACGTGCAGGGAAGAGACGTTCTAGGGTCTGAACCGTGCGTTTTACGAGTCGGGTGTCGGATGGGGCCGGATGGGTGTTGAGGGCGCGCGCGTGGGAATAGTATCGTGGCGCTGATGGCGGAGGGGATGGGGATACAAAGTAAATGGCCAGAGTGCCCGCCCGGGAATCTCGGGTAACAGTTGATACGCCAGCACCCCAGGGGGAAAAAAGCAAGGAGAAATCTCCGTCGCTATCCTAACTGGTGGGATAACTGCGGCGCAGTGCCGAGGATCATCCACTATGTGAGTCTGGCAAAGCGAAATTAACAGCGGCTAGAAATAGAGACGAGGGGTTAATAAGCTTTGCGGCTCTATCTGACCTGTCGTGCCGCGGTATCTTACTTGAGCTTACCTTGATGCCCGAAAGGGGAGATGCCTGTGGCTGTCAGACGGGAGGTGTTTGCTGCGAGTTTATGTGGGTTTGCTAGGTTGCTAGTGTTGGGTGGGCATTTTTTTTGGGTGCTACGGGTTGGGGTGCTTTGGGCCCTGGGAGGTAGGGGGATAAAGTAAGACGGATGAATCGCACCGACGATCGACATAGGGCTGAGCGGGTGGTGGAGATGATACGGAACTTGCAAGATTGGGTGGGTGGTGGTGAGTTGATGGTTGGGGGGAAGGGGGCGTGGCTAGAGCGGTGCTGCCTTGTGCACGGTGAGAGGGTTTGGTTGTTGCTGTTTGATTGTTGGTATTATTTCTAACAGAAATAGGTCATGGTCAGAAAGAAGTATCGTCATAAATCAGCACACCTGATAAGTTTTTATGCACCGACCGACCGAGGATAATGCGCGGGTGTGTGCATGTTTCTATATTTGCATCGCCTTGTGCGCCTTGAGGCTTGAGCTATCGACCAAACTTTCCCTTCCATCCCGTCCACCTGAAAAAGGGGGTGTGTGAGAAAGATTTCGAGTTGATACGTCTGCTCGAGGACTTTTCGGTATCACGTGTTTCACCTCTATTTCACGACGGCATGATGCGCATTCACGTGGGTGCGAGGCAGTGAAGGAGAGGTTCATGAGAAATTTTATTTCTTTGGAGTGAGTACGGGCTGTGAGGAGCCCACTTCACAAGAGCACAGGCGCTGTTTGGGAGCTTCCGGTCCCTGGCGTTTGTCACTTTCTGACAGCCGAAACGCGCGGGATGGGTTCTCCACTCTAGCTTTGGAGGTACTCCGCTGGAATGGAGACTATGAAAACAAGTGGAATCAGTGTGAACCCTGAAACTCTGCGACTAACAAACTCTTTAATCTCTCTTTTCTCACTTGAACCCTGACCGTGATGCATGCACATTATATTACAGCATGCATTATGGGGTACATATCTCTTTTCCTCGTTGACGATACTTGGTGTTTACTCGGGATGGCATATCAAGTACAGTTGTTATACAGCAAGTACCTCCCCTAGCAAAAGTAAGCAGGCAGACAGGTCCCACGGTCCCATACCCTCCCATGTCCCCAAAGCTTCATAGCTCCAAGTGGCGCCGCCCTCGCCCCAAATAGCCCCAATAGTCTCACACCCAACCATCCCATTGGCCCCTGGGCTCAGATATGCGCAAAAGCAAGCGTGGAAATGAACATCGTCGCATCCCAATTCCTGGACAGCACTACGACCAATCCCAGCCCTCCCCAGCCGAACGCTGCCTCAGCTGCCGAGAGAGCTTAGTCCCCATGCAGACCGTGTGGAGATGTGATGGCCGCATCGACGTCCGTTTCAGCCTTGGGCTTGCAGGCCCAGTGGACGTGAGGCTTTCTCCCATACCACAGCGCACACTTCGCTAATACGTCCTGTCATGGTCGAAGCCCGTTTGCGCCGACTGGAGACGTGGCGCGGGTCTAGACGGCAAACGGAACTGATGAGTCGAGGAGGATAGGGGCGGGCAAGTAGTTTTTTTTCTTTGTGGTGGGCGGATGGGATCATCGTTATAAGACCCTCCCGTCCCTCTCGTTTTTACGTTTTTTCTCACTTTCTCCATATACCAATCAACCATCCACCAAACAACACACAGTCGTTCTTTTTCTCCCCCCCAAAAACCGTCGCAATGGCCACCTACGAGAACACCCAGCAACAGCAAGTTGCCCAGCCTCAATACGCACCTGCCCCGCAACAGCAGGTTGTGCAGCAGCCATATGCGTCCCAGCCCGCTCCTGTCGCCGGTCCCCCAGCTGGCAACGACGACGTAGCGCACTGGACGAACCGCATCACCGACGCCCTGAACAAGCCCGAGACCATCACCGGCACCGTCCCTGCATCGCATCAGCCATGGCACCACCGCTTCCTCGAGTTCTTCCAGCCTATTGATCTCTGTATGTCCTTCCCCATTCCCACTCGACCAAGCGGCCAGGTAAACTAATATGATAATCCCAGGCCTGATCACCTGCTGCTGCCCCTGCGTCACCTTCGGCAAGACTCACCATCGTCTCCACCACGACGCCAACCTCAAGGACTACAGCCCCGTCAATGCCTCGTGCATCGGGTGGTGGGCGAGTGGATGCTGCGCCGCTACGTCGGTGGGTATCGTGCTCCAGCGCCGCACTATTATGGATCGTTTCGGTCTTACTGGTGATTTCCCCGTTAACTGCTTGAGGGGTTGCTTCTGCGGATGCTGCGATCTGTAAGTCTTTCCCCTTTATATTTTCGAGATGAGAGAATGAGTGAGTGCTGACAATCGAAATAGTATCCAGCAGGAGAAGGAAGTCGAGTACCGCCTCCTCCAACAGGGCGGCGTCACGGAGCAGCCGACTGCGAACCACGAGATGAAGGTCCCTGGTGGGCAACAGTACTAGATCTGTTCCAACCTAACCGATGTCGCTCATTCAAACAAATCAAAAACACACCACCGGTACCACTAGCACACACACACAATTTCCTTTTTAGCTACCATCGTCAGTCCATCGAAGATACCCTGATATAAACGCGAAAAACGCAAACAAAGGGGGAGGTCTCGGGCACAGGGAGAGGAGGGGAGTATGGACGCAGGTCCGAGAGATATGGGGATTTTGCGAGTATTGTTGTAGTATCTTGGGGAACGTGCGTGCCGTCTTGTCTAATACCCGGATCTTGATCCTACCTAGCCTAATATGAATCACACTTTTATATGTATCATCATATCATTTATTTATTGTTTTTCTGGCGTGGTGAGTGTTGTGGTTGCAAGTAGTTGTGCGACAGGCTTTTAGTTGTTGCTTGTCTCCTCGAATGGGAATGGCGGTGGCATAGTTACAATGTGATAGTTGAGTGCTAAGGGTGTTGCTGTGAGGATCGAACAGCAGGATCAATCATGGATGGTCATGGTAAATATCGTCACAACCGTGGTCAATACCCTATTGAGGCTTTTCACGACATGGGTACTTGCGGTGTAAACCATATTTACTGTAGATATTTCGCTGCCTTGGTGTGATTTTGTCATGATTGGCTGGTGTTATAAGTTGCAACTTGGCAAGGCGGAGCATTGAGACGTGGCAGGCCTCAGCCTCGTACATCTATAAAACCCAACCAACCCCTTACTATGTACCTTAGATAGGAGCACCAGGCCAGATATGAGCCAAATATAATGCGACCATATCACAAACCCTGATCGACGGAATAGTCAAATCAACTATGGCGTCTGGTCCAACATCCCCGATGAAAGGCCCGTATGAAGAATTTCTCAAGTCTCACGAACTATTTTTTAGTGCGTTATCCGGAAATGATAGGTCTCAATTCAAATCTTGTAAATCTCTAGAGGAGCTCTTGGAGGAGGTGAAGAAGTTCTCTCGTTTCAAAGAGGAGAAAGGAAACTGGACAAGACCCATCAAGTGTATTCAGAAGTTCAGCGACAGCCTTGCCCCGTACTTTGAGATCATAACTATTTTTACCCAATCACACCTGGAATTAAGTTCTATAGCCTGGGGGGCAGTGCGGTTGATATTACAGGCGAGTTTAATGAAACTACGCACGAATACTACAGGAAACGTTAATTGTAGTAAAGCTAGCACACAACTTCACCTCCTTTTTCGACAAGCTGACGGAAATCTTAGACCAAATTGGTCGGACAATACCGCACTATAAAGAAATACTTACAATAGCACCTGTATATTTTTCTACTAGATTTCGTTCATCTCTAGTTGCTTTATACCGAGACCTCTTCGAGTTCTTCACATCAGTTGCATGTGTTTTTACTCAAAAAAACGGAAGTAAGGTTTTTCCATTTTAACTACAGATAATTTTGTACAGTTTCTAATGAAAATACCTAGAGCTAAAGCGAACGCCAGTTGTTATATCGCAATTGCTATGGAAGCCGTTTAGCGTACGTTATAACAACTCTCTGAAGAGACTAGATATCCACCGTTATGTCTTAAAGGACGAAGAAGAGTTAATGAGAACAAAAACCCTTTTCGAGATAAAGAAGTCACAGGATGGGACGTTACATGAAGTTGAAGAGCAACGTCAACAATACGATGAGTTCAAATCGCTACTTTCCACCTTTAATGTGAGGATGTCCGCAGCCGAATTAAGTAAGCAAATGTCTCTCCTCGTCCATTTGTTAGATCCCATTTAGAACGAGACGTGTAGCTTACAGCGCACCACAGAAAACATTCGCGATTCTGTAAAGGATTGGTTAGAATTGCCATCTTCTGGTGACATTCAAGAGCCACTATGGGATGCGCAACGCTTGCGGGATTCTAATACAGGCACATGGATATTCGATGACGCTCAATTTGTTGCCTGGAATCAGAACGATCCTAGTTATTCTGACCAGTGCCATCCTTTCTCCAACACACTCTGGATTCGAGGTGAGCTTCCTTATTACGTATTTTGTGGTCCGTTCTCATTAGATCTAGGAAATCCAGGCACCGGAAAGTCTGTTCTCGCGGCTTCCGTTTTAGAGTGGCTCGGAACATCAGGTTCTGAATTAAGCCCTGGCATATTTTTTCTTCTCGTTCCGATCCTCCCCCACAAGACGGCTCTCTAACGCATATCGAGAAATCCTGTCACAAATATTTCAGCAGTTACAAGAAAATGCTACGTTGCTAGATTGCTTTACCTTTGCCGCAACCAAGTCGGTAACAAGCCGCGCTAGTATAAAGGATCTCCTAGCATTGCTCAAACTTTTAGCACGGCATATTCCTCGGTTTACTCTTTTGCTTGATGGGTTAGATGAGTCGGATGACCCCGACGGCCTTGTCAAGTCACTGGCTGCGTGTTTCTCTGGAACCCCGGCTAAGATGATATTGTCCAGTAGGCCAAATGTTCGGGCTTTAATGGCGGCACCTCGGATAGAACAAATCACTTTGTTACGCCATTCGGTAGAGGATGACATTCGAATATACTTGTCGCGTCGACTTGAAGATTTCGAAGAGAAGCTTCCTCCTGGTTGTCCTAGAGAGAAGATTTTGACACATTTACTCGACAGTGCAAATGGAATGTTTCTTTGGGCTAGCCTTATGATGGACTACTTGGAGTCGCCAGCTTTAGACCCACCGGAAACTCGATTAGCTACAATATGGACGACCACCCAACACGAAACTCTCAACGACATGTACATTCGAATCCTCCAGCACATAGGGAAAAAAAAGAAGCCCGAGATAGATATGGCTCGCCGAATTCTATACTGGCTAGCATTTCATGCTCGCCCAATTGAAGCTGGCGAGCTTTGGGAGGCTATCTACAGTCTAACGACCCCTTTTCTCCGCCCCCAGGTCTCACGGATCATGTTATTCCGTCACAAAAGCAAGCGGAGGATTTCGATAACGCCGTTGTGATGATTTGTACTTGCCTTGCCGAGAAGCATGGATCTGGATATCGACTCGTTCATCAAAGTGTCGTCGAATTCTTCTGGACATGGAGGGAAGAATTGCTTTGTAATGACCCCGTTGTCTTACAGTTCTTACTAGAACCAGGCGAGGCACATTGCTTACTTGCAAATGCATGCCTTTCGTACCTGGTTAGCCGCATCCCTGCCCAACCGCTTTCTGGGGATATGCGGCAAGGAGTCTCGAAGCAAAGAATCCAAGATGGCTTTCCTCTTGTAAAGTATGCATGTTTGTATTGGACGCACCATCTTAAGGAGTTTCTCGAATGCAACAAGGATGCAATCCAGGCTCGCTTTCAGCACAGTTCACTCTCCGTTACTAGGGCTTTTCTTAACCTCGTCAAAACTTTGTCAGTATTTCTTGCTAATAAACTTTTTGCAAATACCTGGGTAGAACTGCAATATATGGTTTGTAGTCATACAGATCTCTTAAGACATATTAACGATTTAGGCGATTGGTGCGATCTAATGGAATCGCTCCCTGTAACATGCCTCCCAAAGGACTTGCGGGAGCTATTAGGCAAGATAACATATTTGCATAAGGATATTTTGGCACTAAATTCAGCATGGGGTCCAACTTTGGAGAAAAACCCACATTACATTTGGAACGACATTACAGCATTTCAGGAGTGTTCTTCTTTCATGAAAACATCTGCAGTCACAGTGCGATCCATGGCGCCATCGCAATTCGATAGCCAGATACTCACTTCGAAGCCACTCATCTCTCTTTCAAAAGAGCGAGACGACGGCAAGATGGTGGGAGTGCTGAGCGTCTGGCCGCCAAAGTACGTTATAAGGCTTTACAAAACTGGCTTTCGCTAATTATCTACAGGTCTTTTGAAGAAGCCTGGCCGAAAGCTACCGAGAGTAGAGCTGAAGGCCTAGCCTGCGAAGGATGGGTAGCGCGATTTAAAGTATGGGATGTAGGTTCCGGAGCAAAAGATAAAGTCAACCACATTAGGATCCCTCTAAGTGCGATTGAAGTCAAATATCACGTTGGCCGATCGATTACGCTACGAAAAGTGCTCGAAGGAAGAACCAACCGAACCACGCCGACTGTCTTCAACAAGTGGTCGATGCCATTCCCAGCAGCAATTAGTAGCCAGGTCAATCTTCTCATTATACTAAATACTGTATACTTGCTTGACTTGACTCTAAGCAAAGCCGTCCAGGAAATTCGCCTCCCAGAGTCAGACACAAATTTGAGCGCTACACAAGGGTTCCGCCCTCTGCGCGAATCTCTCCGCCTAGCTTAATCTCACTCCTTTATTATCAGCAATAATAGCCGGTACATCCTCAGACTGGATGCTAGAAGCCTTGTGAGCACAACTGCTGGAGAACCTACCGTGTATTTCGTCACGGCTATCATGGTCAACCAAACGGAAAAAATCTGCAGTGTCATTGCACAAGTTGGAGGCAATAATGCAGCTATGAACATTAACTCATGCAGCTTTCATCCTACGCTTCCGCTAGCACTGTTTTTTACGAGGGGGTTTGGAGGTGGCCGATCTATCATGCTCTGGGAATTTACTGCCGAAAGCCACAACAGACAGAATTTAACATTTCGACACCTGGCAAGCTAGAAACTCTGTCTCGGATAGGACCAAGTCAGACTGGCATTGAGTACCTTCATTTCTCATCATGTGGTACAAATGTTGTCGTCAAATGTTCTGGTAGACAACTTCCGGAAGTCTACTCTCTTCAAACGAATCCTATCTACGACTTGAGTATTCGTCTACACCAAGAAGAACTAATAGCATCATCGACTACGGAAATGTCCTCGACAGATACATCGTTAGATCGTCCTGATCAATCTCAAATTCACCAAGGACAGTCCTTGATAAGGAACTCATCGGCCTACAGGATTAATCTGTCTCAGGACCTAACTCAAAGCCATCTCGAACTTACCAAAGTATCAAATGATGCAAAGACCCGCCAACACCTAGTTTCCTTTCCAAACTCATGGACAGACCTCGACAACTCCATCGACATTACACTCTCCAAGGCTATCGATGCAGATCGAAATGTTAGGATGATGATAAACCAGGGGCACAAAAGTTGGTACGACGCTTCTGAGCCACAGCAGCCACATTTCCCTATAATTGTAGATAAGGATTCTAGAGCCTTTCTTCCAGCTCAGTCACAGAGATTCGACAGGCGCCGGAAACGAGACGCTGCTGAGATGTTGGAATTTGATGCTATTTTTTCAGAAGATGGGGACGATCTGAATGCCTCGAAGCAGCGTTTGATCGATTATGGAGGCAATGCTCCTAAAGATTAAAGATCTAGTTCTTCACTTCGCGATGTTTCTACTATGTTAGGGAGGCCACCACAGTTGTTAATTATGTGACGGGGACTACCGCAACACGCCGGTGCGAACGGATGTTGGACAGGGGCAATTTTCAGGGGATTTTGGTGGAATGTGCAAACAAGGCTCTGTACATATCTCATATTCATTTCCTAACAAAAAACGCCTTCCTTCCATGCTATCTACGAATATACTCCACATCTATGCCATGCCATCATCCTATGCAAAATCCCCACTTGTCTAAAACACGACATTCACCTTCTCCGCCCCCCCCGGTACCTCCTCTCCCTTAGGCCCCTCTTCCTCCCCCCCCCCCTCCATCTTCTCCCTCACCTCCCCATTCTCCGCCTTCACCTCCCCATTAGACCCAGACCTCCCCCTCACCCCCTCACCCTCACCAACACACAACGAGCTCCCCTTCCCCTTCTCCCCCTCCCCCTCACTCTTCTCCTCCTCCCTCCGATGAAACGTATGACTCTCACTCAGATTAATAGCCAAAAAGCTCTTTGGCAGTCTGACCTGGTGAAACTTCGCCCGAAGCGTCTCAATCACCTCCTTCCAATCCATATGCTGCGTCAGCGAGCGCCGCGGCGCGCATCCAATACAATGTTTCGAGTCGAGCTGCACGTCGAGCGGGTCATAGGTGTGGCAACCTGGGGAGATGGTGATACGGATCGAGTACGCGAAAGTCTGTTCTGGCGGTGGCGCTGGGGACGGTATCGGTTCCGGCGCCGACGGCAAGTTCGCCGCTAACTCCGCCAACGCGGCCATGTCAGCAGGCGGCGCGAGTTCGGGCGCTGACTGCGCCTTCGGGGCCGGAGAGGGGGTCGTCTCAGACTCATACAGCTCGAAGCAGATTTGAGACAAGTAATCGAGCTCCGGGATAGCGGAGCGTGCGATCTTGGTTTGGATCCCGCCTTCGAGGATGCAGTTGAGGAGGGTGTAGATGTGTGATTCCTTGGTGAAGTAGATGAATGATTTGGCGTCGTCCGAGGCTTGCATTTCTTCCAGGTCGGCGACGATTTCTTTCAACAGGGGGAGGGAGGTTAGGAGGCCGATTTCGAGCTTTTCGCTGTCGGTGATGCCGTATTCTTGGGGGCAGATGAAGTCGAAGAGTACCTTGGCTAGGTTGTACAGCTCTCGAAGCTTCTCAAACCTCGCGTCCGTCTTGGCCTTTGTCTTGGTGCTTCCGGTAAAGAGGTGGAAATACTATTTCAAGTTAGTGGTAACTCAACAGGCAACTCGGGCGGGGTGAACATACACTTTCCGGCGTCTCCTCAACGACATTCTTCATATTCCCAGAGCGGCGCCTAAACAGTCGTCGCGAAACCGACTTACTCGACTCAGACTTCTCCGTCGTATTCGTCGAATCGCTCCTCTCCGACTTATCAGACTTATCCTCCGACACCTTAGCCGAAGCCGCATCCTCAACCACAACAGCCGAGTCCTCCTCCTCGAGCATCGACTTGCTCGGCGTGAACACCCACTCCAGGAACTGGCGGTTGTGCAGCGCATCGAACTTCATAGTGTCGTAGAGCTCCGAGATCTTGCTCGGGTCGACCTTCTCGGCATCGCAGAACTCGATGAACAGCTTCTCCCAGCGCTCGCGGAAGAGCTCGGCGTCTTCGCCGCAGCACCAGCGTGCTTGGATGTTGTTGATGGCCGTGGCCTGTCCCATCGCGCCTACTGGCGGGGACTCACCAGCGGCCTTGTCGCCGGGGTTGACAATGTTGTTTAGAGATGTTACTGCGCCGCCGTAGAGTTTCTGGTAGTTGTGTCGCATGACCTTACGGTGGAAGTTCATCAACTGGATGACCTGTCGCTGGACAATAGATGGCTCTGGAAGATTAGCAGGCCACGCAAACTGCGGAGGCGGCCCCTGTCCTTCTCTGAGAAGGACCTTAAGCTTCTTCTTCACCTTGTCCATTTCATCCTTTGCAGCATTCGAGTCGTCAAGAAGATCTTTCCGGATAGTAATGAAATCGCTAGCAAGGTCCTTCTTATCCAAGAACGAAGCCGAGAAGATCTGCGCGCTCGTGGTAACGCGTCTCTCGGAGCTGCTGAAGACGTGAACCTCGTCAAGGACTTCCTTGTTCATCAAGTAGAGATCGTTGCGCATATTCTCGCCCAGCTCCTGCGCCTGGTATCGCGCAGAATGCGTCGGCTCACCGCCCCACTTCACGATCAGTTGAAGTTTGTCGAGGACAAGACTTTCTTCTGCAGCTGTTATACGTGATAACGTGACGCCTGTGAGGGAGTCTGCTCGCTTTAATGGTCTCTCCTCCGGATCCTGGGACTCGTCCGTTGCCCCGGGCGTGGTAGACATCGAAGGGATAACCTTTGAGACGTCAACAGGAATATCTGCTATGGTGGCAAAAGTTGGCTTCGGCGAATCTTCCACCTTGCGTTTCCTGAACATCGGCTTGATCTGGACCTTCGTCCCGACCCATCCCCCCTTCCTCACAAGCACGTTTCGTAGGGCCTTCAGCTTAGTCTTGTCCTCTATCCCCTCGCGTAGAGCCACATCGACAGCGTCAAGAACGCTATCGAGCGCAGCCTCACCAGTTAAGAGGACCTCTTCCTGATGGCCCTTCAAGAGTTCTATGAAAGGTTTTGTGTGAAATGTATATTTGTATTTCTGCTTCGGCGTACGATCAGCATGGCGAATGACAGAAACCATCCCCTTAAGCTTCCAGGCATGTTTTGGTGCGGGCGGGGGAAGCTCCTTATCTTCCTCCTCCTCTGGGTTTGGTTCGAGGATCTGCGAGGTCCGTACCGATGCAGCAGCCGACACAGGCCCTGAAATCGACGCGCAAGACGAAACATGTGGCAAGGAAGACACCATGCTGGACACAGGCTTCTCCATCGATGAGGCGGTGCTCAGTGGCATCGTCGGGACAGACCTATCAGGCGAGGTCGATCTCTGCTCCGGTGACTTTGCGTGTGGGCTATGATTATGGTGTAAGTGTGCAAGTTTCGAAATACTTGGGGATCTGCCGAGGATAGACTGTAGTGTAGACCGGTGATTTTCTTTCAACGAGCTCTCCTTGCGAGTTGGCGGGGGCATCTCTGATTCCGACGCTTCGGCCGATGGGGCGACGCTTTCCGAAATCTTTGCCTGCTCGGCTGCTGCTGCCTTAGCTTGTCGTCTTTCCCTCTCCTGAATGAACATATTTCTCAAGATGCTGGAGCACTGGTCGTAGTATGCGTCATTGTCTTTCACGAAACTCCAACCATTCACATCGATGACATAGCTCTTGCCATCGGCACGTAAAAGGTCGAACCCACAGACCCTCTGTCCGAAGCTGGTAGAAATACGGGCTGCCATTGCGGATTCATCCTTTGTCAAGCTGGTGACGTAGCGGATTTCCTTGCCATGAGTGTTGCGCCTCACGAGACCATCAACGACGGGAGATTTCCTTGTCTCGGCGTGACAGAAGCCTGTTCCAACAGTGTATGCCTTGACATCCTCTGCATTGTCGACCCTCATGAACTTTTCATATACGTAACTAGAACCTTCTTCAAGGATGGCGCGCGGGATCGTAAGACCATCTATGTGCTCGGAACTTTTGTTGCCAATCTTGCGGAAGAGCTTGCGGGCACCACCACCTTGGCTTTTCGGATAGTAGATGCAGATGTTGTGGTCTTCTCCGCTGACTGGTTTTTCAACGAAAGGCTTTCGTAAAAGTACTCCGTCTACGCTTAGTGTATCACCGTCGTCCAAGAGCTCTACCTTTCGGGGCGGAGGTGCTAATAGATTGTCGCCATCTTCTGGCCCCTGGACAATAACCCCAGAGGTCTCCTTGAGGTGCCGAGCCAGGTCCTGGCTCATGACTCTTGGCCCTCCATCTCGATTGACTTCGACGCGACTCGGACTCGGAACATTGATCTTGTCGAGAATACGTAGACATATACGGCGATCCCACAAGATCTGCTGCATCGGTACATCGTTGACGCAGAAAGGCTTCCTGGCCTTGACATAGGCAATCGCTTTGGCAAGCGGGAAGCCTTCGGAATAGAAGGATATCAGATAATCGCAGACTGGCCAGTTCTCAATGTCTTCATCCAAGATAACCTTGTCTCCAAAAACGACAACTGAAAACTCCCCCTTTGCAATTAGCTTGTTAAGGATATTTCTGCTTGGTTTACTCCGTGCCTTGATATCCAATGCACACACCCCGATGATACCATATGGTGCCGGCTTTGGCTCCTTCTCTTTCGCCTGGTGTATTCCTCGCTCGCTGCTCGGGCTGTGGCTACTGGCGCCAGTGCTTACACTGAAGCGGCGCTTGACACGACTTCTGGATCTTGGGATGCTCGCTCTTGAAGTGCCTTCTTGTCTGGACCGCTTAGGGGCGTCGCCTGGTGGAGCACCGTCCTTGGGGGCGGCCTGTTGAGGGTTCGTTGCGCCTTGTGCGGTAGGCGGCGAGACAGACGGACTTGTTACCGAGACAATTGGGGTTGCGGCATCTGGTGAGACACAGAGGCTTCTGGTCCCTGAAATTTTTCCAGGGTTTAACCTCGGGATGGCATCTCCTGATGAGGAATTGGAGCTGGGCGCTACACCGCCTGCTCGTGCGGATTGTAACGAGTATAGCGACGAGCTCGACATTCGCTTCGATTCCGACGTAGTAGATCCAGTTTTTGACATTGCCGGTTCGGGTAGCGGTGCATGCTTTGTTAAGTCGGACGTGCTCTCACTGAGCATTCTGGGTGTCTCTGACTCCTCCACGGCCCCATCGTTGATGGACGTGTTTGTTCCTTCCGTCCAGGCCTCGGACATGTCCGAGATTGAGCCCCTGTGGCTAATTGTCGAAGATGCTCGCGAGGATTCGGTGCCGTATGCTGTGCCGCTACGGGGTAATGAGAAGCTGGCAGGCTCAACGTATGCTTCCCGCTCAACAGGTTCGGAGATGCTGCTTTTTAAATTGACAGCGGAGGGGTTCTCACTCGAGGCAGTGGATAGTCGGCGAGATGACATCTTTGCTGCTTCTTCGGGTCCCAGTTGGTGCGATGGCTCCCGTGCTGAGCCAAACTTTGCTTCCGCCGCCACTATGCTAGAGTGCGGATTAGTCTGCCCCTCTTCTTCCATCCTCCAGTGTGGATTGGGTCTTTCGCCACCTAATAAATCATGAAGGGTCCGGTCTCTGTTCGTAAATCCTGGAATAAATGCTGGGGTCAATTGGGATTTTAGATAATTTGTATAGAGCAAAGAGCCGAAGATAGAGAAATCCTCTCAATTGCGGTCAACAGGAGAGTTAAATAGGGGAAAAAAAAGAGCATGTGCCCAGAGACGATCCAAGACTCTTATCAATATGACGTCCTCGCACAGTCACTCGCCTCCCCCGCCAGAATCTCAAGACACCGCCAAGAGGGACACGAAAAGGGCCAAACGTCGAGTAAATGCGACGGAATATAGTCGTGAAAAGTAATAGATGAAAGAAGTAAAGATGAGGCTATCCCCAAATACGCAAAAAGCATCAAGAGCTGCCAGAACCTCGGTGAAAAGACGAGAGGGCAGAGTGACAGGTACCACGTTCACCGATAACGCAAGGCCTTGGCATTCCTCAGCAGCCACGAGCCAACAACCAGCCAATAGAAAGTCGCGCAGCCAGGGCCTGGACAATTGACAGAGGATCGTTGCGGTACGTACCAAAGTATATGGGGAAAAGTTTCGCCTAGCTTTTACGATTGGGAAAAAGAAATATACCTGCAGGTCGCTGCTTAACTCGACGACGACTGTAAAAAAAAGGCAAAACGAGGTAGAGGAGGCAGTTTTAGATATATATTGACTATATATCTCTGAATCTGACAGCCATGCCTTCAACTGTCGCCTCAAATAACGCCGAGGGGCCAATTGTGAAGAGGCAGAAGCTGCAGGGCAATGTCGCGCCTGGGGGAGAGCAGGCTCGACAGTCGCGCATCTTCACACCGTTTAGAGTACGTTGATCTGCCATTGTGAGCAAAATTTTTGAGGTTCTAATATTTTCTATAGACTGTCGGCCTAGTATCATCTACCGCGGTGCCCTTTACTTCGATCCCACTCGGAAAGACGTCCTTCCAAATCACCACATCCGTCGGACGCTGTCTGCAAACCTACGACTTGAAGCGCGGACTGAACCTTGTCTTCCTCACGAGACCGCAAACCCCCGAGAATATTACTGCGACGCTGGCATGGAAGGACAAGGTCTTCGCAGCATGGGGCGACGCAAACAACTCCCAGCCGGGACTGTGGAGCTTCAAGAGAGGCAAGAAGGTCGAAGAGTTCGAGATCCCACAAGACTTGACCCAGCCCATCAAGCAGGTCCTCATCTTCGGGACATGGATTGTTGCCTGCTGCGCGACGAGGATCGAGGTCTGGAAGTCAGCAACACTCGAACATTACACCTCGATTCACACAACCCCGGGAGCTGGAAAGGGCGGAAACGAGCTCACCAGCATCTCCAACATGCCCACGTACCTGAACAAAATCTTTGCGGCACGGAAAGACGGCAGCATTGATATCTTCAACGTTAGCAGCGGAAAGCACATCTACACAATCCTCCCTCCACTGCCGAACTGCGGTTCGATTACCGCGATGCAACCTACTCCAGCGCTGTCCCTTATGGCAGTCGCC
The DNA here is from genome assembly GCA_001662645.1 of Pseudogymnoascus sp. 03VT05. NCBI lineage: Eukaryota > Fungi > Ascomycota > Leotiomycetes > Thelebolales > Thelebolaceae > Pseudogymnoascus > Pseudogymnoascus sp. 03VT05. The sequence goes on along the minus strand of KV459391.1, from coordinate 16,319 downwards.
TACTCGAACGGCCCCCTCGTTATCCACGATATCCGAACAGACAAGACTATAATTTTATTGGAGTCCAAGAGCTTGGTTACTTCTATCTCGTTCCGAACTGACGGACTTGGCGCTGGCGAAGAGGGACGAGAGGCTGGAGTCATGGCGACTGCCGGCCCTGACACCGGAGACGTCACATTCTGGGACCTGAACAACGGTGGTAAGGTGATGGGAGTCCTCCGTGGAGCCCACAACCCCCCCGTCGCAGATGCTGAGTCTTTAGTTGGAGGAGGAATCAACAAGGTTGAATTCCTTGCTGGCCAAAGCGTTGTCATCACCAGCGGTCTCGACAACTCCCTGAAATCATGGATCTTCGACGAAACACCATACTCCGCCATCCCTCGCATTCTACACTCTCGCAGCGGACACGCCGCGCCAGTCACGCGCCTCCAATTCCTCCCATCTGAAGCAGACGGAGCGGACGCCAAAGGAAAGTGGCTGCTTAGTGCTGGAAAAGATCGCAGCTTGTGGGGTTGGAGTTTGCGCCGCGATGGCCAGAGCACAGAGCTCAGTCAGGGGAATATCAGAAAGAAGGCCAAGAAGCTTGGGATCCTTGCCAGTAGCACCCTGGCGAATGAGCCGAGCACTACGCTTGAAGATCTGAAGTCACCAGAAATCACATGCATTGCATCGTCACTCAATCGGGATGGCGGGATGGGCGCACATGCTGGTGCTGGCGGTATATGGCAGAAGAGCCACCAGCGCGCGAAGTTCCCTGGTGATGCGACACAGAGTGGGACTACGGGTTGGGAGAGTGTAGTGACGGGTCACCACGACGACAAGTATGCGCGCACCTGGTTTTGGGGCAGGAAGAAGGCTGGAAGATGGGCATTTGAGACTGGTGATGGCGCAAATGTCAGCAGTGTTGCTATCAGCCCTTGCGGCACCTTTGCTATGATCGGATCCGAAGCGGGAGGTATTGACAAGTTCAATCTCCAATCAGGACAGCACCGCCAGCGCTTCCCAGCGAAGTTGACCCAAGCGCAAGCTAAGAAGTGGAAACTGCAGCAGATGGCCGAGAAGGAGGGCACAGTGGCAATTCCAACCGGAAAGCGATTCCCCATGGGCCTGGGGCGACACACCGCAAAGGTAACCGGAATAATCGTCGACTCCCTAAACAAGAACGTCATCACCAGCAGTCTCGACGGCAAGCTCAAATTCTGGGACTTCAACACCGGCCACCAAGTCGACGAAATCGACTGGGCGCCCATGACCCGCATCACCGCGCTCCACTACCACGCCGCCTCCGACCTCGTCGCCGCCACCTGCGACGACGGCTGCATCCGCATCGTCGACACCGAAACCAAAAAGACCATCCGTGAGCTCTGGGGCTCCCAAGCCGCCATCACAGACGTCACATTCTCCCCCGACGGGCGCTGGATCCTCGCCGCCTCGCGCGACGCCGTTCTCCGCGTCTGGGACCTCCCAACGGGTCACATGATCGACGCCATCCGTCTGCGCAGCGCTTGTACCGCCCTCGCCTTTTCGGGCACGGGCGAGTTCCTCGCTACGGCGTGTGAGGGCGAGCTGGGTGTGAATATCTGGAATAATAAGACACTATTCACTCACGCACCTACCCGCCACATCTCCGAGAACGAGATCGTCGATGTCGCTGCACCTACCGCCTCAGGCGAAGGAGGCGCAGGTCTGATTGACGCCGCGCTCGCCGAGGAGTCTGAGGATGAAGACGCTGCGCCCGCGGCTGCGATGCTGGACCAGCTCTCAGCTGATATGTTGACGTTGAGCATGGTGCCTAAATCGCGCTGGCAAACACTCCTCCACCTCGACCTAATCCGCGCCCGCAACAAGCCCACCGAAGCACCCAAAGCGCCTGAGAAAGCACCTTTCTTCCTCCCCAGTCTTGAAGGCGGACGTCCTTCTTCCTCCCTCGTTGCTGGGGCGGTAGATACGCCTACGGAGCCGGAGAGCAGGATTACGCGTCTCGAGCAGATGAGCGGGGCGGAGCAGGATGTTTTCGCCGTTACTTTGCGTCGCGGTGCGGATAGTGGGGATTTCACACCATTCGTAGAGCACCTCTCTACTCTATCCCCATCTGCGGCGGATCTGGCGATTAGAGCTCTTGCGCCGGCGCCGGGGGCGAGGCCGGAGGAGTTAGTTGCGTTTGTGAGGGCGTTGACGGCGCGGTTGGGGCAGAAGAGGGATTATGAGTTGGTGCAGGCTTGGATGGGGGTTTTCTTGAAGGTGCATGCGGAGGCGCTTGGGGATGAGGAGGTGAGGGGGGTGTTGGGGGAGTGGAGGGAGGAGCAGCAGAGGGAGGGGAGGAGGGTGGCGGAGTTGGTGGGGTATTGTGGGGGTGTGGTGGGGTTCTTGAGGAGTGCGAGGTAGTGGGGTTTAGAAGGGTGGGGGAATATTATTTTGGATTGAATACTTTGATTGAAGTTTGTGGATTGTGGTATGCTTGTATGCTATGTGACATTGTGTGATTGGGACTGTTGTTTCACTCCGCGACACTGCGCAGTGTGGTAGAAAGGAGACATCATAAAGTCATAGCCTAAGCCATAAGTCCCTTCTCAGCGCCCCAACTCCACTATTTACCACTCCCCATCAATCCGAATAAAACCATAGCCTTTCCCATCCAGCCATACCCCGTTTTGTCCCTAGTTGCACACCAAACCAACGCCAAGCAATGAATCCCCCCAATCCCACCCTTCAAAATCCTACATAACCTCCCTAAACGAACTCCTCTTCCCAGTCGGACTATCCGGATCCGCTCCCAACCCCTAATGCTCATCATGCCCAGCACCCTTATCCGGCCTCGGACTAACGCCCCTCAAACTCGTCCCCACCGCCGCACTATCATCAAACGGATTCCGACTCTCACTCTTCTTCCCCCCCGTCACCCCCGTCTTCTGCCCCTCCATCTCCTCCTCATACCTCCTATCCAACTCCCCCTGACTCCCCCCCCCATACGGCCCCTCATCCCTCCTTCCCCTCGTGCGTCCCCTCTCCTCCCCCCCAGCGCCCCCATACCCCGTCTCAGCATGCAACCCGACCTCCTGCTCCTCCCTATAATAATCCGCCTCATTCCCCACCCTCGCATCCCACGCCTCATCCGGATCCAGCGCCCCAAACCCGCTTCTGGCTCCTCCCCCCCCAGGGGCGCCGCCATAGGCACCAAGAGGCTCTTCGAACGCGCCTCCAGCGGTGCGCGAGCGGCGCGAGCGGAAGGCGCGGAATTTATCGGAGATCCAGCCCACGAGGCCGCCGGAGCGCGGTTGGGGGGTGTAGGAGGAGCGCGAGGCGAAGGGGTTGTAGGAGGTGAGTGTTGGGGTGGGGAGGCCGAGACGGCGCGCGCGGAGGTGGATGAAGATGATCCAGGCGATGGCGGAGATGAGGATTATGGCGAGGAGGGCGAGGAGGAAGGCGCCGAAGGCGGGGAAGGACATGGTGAGGGTGCGTGGATTGTGAGGTGGTGGTGGTGGTGGGTTATTGAGGTGGATGCGTTGGTGATCGCGGGTTGTTCTGGACCCTTGGGGTGGTTGTGGAGTTCAGAGTGGGATTGCTGGTGGATGATGGTGTTTTAGGCCATGTCTGTGGTCTGCATTGGTGACAGAGAGGTGTGACTTTTTGTCTTGACACGCGCGATTGGAGTAAACAGGAGAGATTTTCTTTCTTGTGAGGTGAGGTTGTCGTGAGATTTGGGTCCAGACTGAGATTGGCAGCACAGGCTAATGTCGTCAATATCCGCTTACAGTAACGCGGGGATTGCTTATCTGGGTCTGGAACAGTGTCAGATTTGACATACGAGCCACGTGACTTTACTGTTGATGGATGTCCGTTGATGGCACGTGCACGATTTGATTGTAGACCACGTGCATGATGTCGAAATGCTTTACTGTCAGGTGACCACATGGATATAATTGTTGAACCAGCGAAGCAGGCAAAAGTGGAGCGCCCACACTTTGGCAAGGCAAAGCTGGTCTATATGTCACAACAATAATCGTGACATCCTACTTTGGCTATTCTGGTAATCTGAGCATCTTGGTCCTTGGCTCATAGGGAAACAATGACTCCAGAAGTAAAATCTTTCCTCCCATATCACGAGCCGGGTATCGTGACTATCCTCATCCAATCGTCATTTATCCTCATCCTCAATGTCGTCAATACCCTCTTCGACAAGTTCATCTTTTGCGGTCTTCTTGGTCAAGTATTTATTGGCGTGGCATGGGGAACTCCAGGTGCGAAATGGCTTGGCCACGGAGTTGAGGATGTGATCGTCCAGCTGGGATACCTGGGCTTGATACTCTTAGTCTACCAAGGTAAAATCCCCAGCTGTATGTGAAAGGCAGTCCCGATTAACGCTTGCAGGTGGCCTGGACACGAATTTCCGTTCGCTGAAGGCAAACCTCTCTCTTTCTGTTGCAGTAGCAATAACTGGGATTAGCTTTCCCATGGCTCTTTCCTTTGTGTTGCAATCACTCGTTGATGCAACGCCGATACAAGCTTTTGCGGCCGGAGCAGCGCTTTGCTCAACCAGCCTGGGAACCACATTCACTATTCTCAATGTCAGTGGACTATCAACCACTCGGCTTGGCACGGTCCTGAGCAGTGCGGCAATGATGGATGATGTCGTTGGCCTAGTCATGGTTCAAGTGATCTCTAATATCGGAGAGACTGCAGACTCATTCAGCGCTGTTACTGTTGTTCGTCCTCTTGCGGTGTCTCTTGGTTTGGCGATTGCTGTTCCGCTGGTTTGTCGATTGGTTGCCCAACCTCTAACGACATGGCTTAACGGAGCGAGAAAATCAAGTCCGAATGGTGCTTTAAACAAGCTATGCCAGGCGACGCATGCTGCATTTATCATTCATACACTGGTGTTGGCAGCGCTCGTTACTGGTGCGACCTATGCTGGTACTTCCAATCTCTTTGCTGCTTACCTGGCTGGGGCGTCGATTAGCTGGTGGGACAGTGAAGTTCCGCATCTAGATTTGGCCAAAGGGAGCTGTTCACCCGAATCACCAAGCTCGCCAGTTGAGCACGGAACGTCCGCTGGTGGCACAGGGTCGCCAAATCCGTCTTCGAGAGACGAGCTAGATGTTGGTACAGAAGGAGAGGCAGCTGAGGGCACGACGATCGTCAAAGAGCAGAGTGATACCATCACAAACAGTGGCATTGCTGTATACCACAGATACTATGTGACGGCGGTGCAACGCGTTCTACAACCATTCTTTTTCGTAGGTCGCTTTCCCATACTTCCTCTATCTTCAAAGCTAAACAGAACCAACGGCCTCTATTGGTTTCGCTATTCCAATCACAGACATGTTCAGCGGCTCAGTCGTCTGGCGAGGCATTGTCTATACGATCCTCATGCTCTTCGCTAAACTCATCACGGGTGTATGGCTTGTTCGCCTGGATATTTCCTTAACAAGGTTTATCCCCAAGAGCATAGGCTCTTCCATATTGGGGGGTGGGAAGGGCAAGAAAGAGGTGGGTATTACTGCAAGTGCTGCTGATACTCACGAAATGCAACCCCAAGGCGACGCTGCAACACGGCCTCCCACAGAGGAGAACCCCACGACCGAAAATCAGAGGCCTACACCAGGCTCGGTGGCCTCTGCCGTCGCACCTCCCAAGGCAAAGAACCCACTCTCCCTCTACCCAGCAGCAATGCTCGGCACAGCCATGACGGCTCGTGGCGAGATCGGTTTCCTCATTGCTTCTATAGCTGAGACGACCGGTCTCTTTGCCTCCTCTTCCAGACCAGGCAATGGTAGCTCGGAGATATATCTTGTGGCCACTTGGGCTATTCTGTTATGTACTATTATCGGGCCGTTGGGAGTCGGGACGCTGGTTAAGAGGGTTAGAAGGCTCCAGGGCGAGAGGGCAAAAACTCCAGGGGCAAGCGATCCTTTGGGGATTTGGGGTGTCATCTAGATGGTTGTATTCGTGTTATTGTGGATGGCGAAGTCAGCGATCATCGTCTTTTGTTGACATATATGACATCTAGTGAAGGCGTTTCGGCGAGATGAGAAGATCCGACCGGGAAGAAATCCTACCGAGAACGCATGTGCCATCGCCCCAAGAGAAATGATGAGCACGATGTTATATTCATTGGTCTGTAAATTATCGCGCACGATAGACAACGGGACAGGTGGTGTCTCAAACCCCCCATTTTAGTAGCAGAATCCTTGGCTTGAGGAGAAACTCGTCATCTACGCCCATTTGTGACCCCTTCACCACGCCAACTCTTCTGGAAGACGCCACAACTTCCTTCTCTCGCGCACTGCCGTAGCACCTACACTCCATAATCATTTCCAAATATGGCTTTCATCGACGAGACACAATCTATTCTTCGCGATTAGTTCGTGACGTCAGAGTTTTCTGCGAGGATGGGGCATACTGAGACATCGTCGAAGCACGTCGCATGTATCCTGTCCATCTGACTCCCCTCACCCCTCACCGTGACACCCAACATCCCACACACACGACTCGAACCTCTATAATCCCCTCCACCAAAAATCCTCACGTCTCGGAATCCATCATCCACACCCCTCGTTTCGCACACAACATCAACAATTATATCCCCCGAGAAAAACACAACATGTGGGAAACCACGACCACCTGGCGTGCTAATAAGGTTTCGCCCGAACCGAGACCTACCTTGCCTGCGCTGGGATAGAGTAAGTTAGAGCCCAGCCACCCCCTTGCCTTAACAGCCCTATCTCTGAAATCGCCGCGTCCACAAAATCGCTCAGCCTACAGTAGCATCCACCCACCGCCCCCCCTCAGCTTAGGCGATCCGCACGCGCGCGCACGCCACACGCACCACCCCCTGCGCCCGCGCTGGCCTAGAGCGCGAGCTCCTAGGTAGCGAGTCAGCCGATGGAGCGGCCCGCGAGGTGATCACCTCGATGCTTGATTGGGGTAGGCAGGCACGCTCATGCGGGCTTGGAGGCGGAGAGACGAGCTGAGCGTTTCATGGTGGTGGTGGTGGTTTGGCTGGTGGTGCGGGGAGGGGGGAGAAGGGAGAAGGGGGGGAAGTGAATGGCTGGTGAGGATGTGCGACGCGGGTGTGCCGGGGGGGAACGTCATGGAGGCAATCATGGGACACGGGATGTTGGTGTGGAGGAAGGCTGATGGGGTGGGGAGGTTGTGTGAAGGGGGTTTTGTGGCATATAAGAGAGGTGTTTGTGCTCTCGATGGGATGGGGGTGGCTGTTCTATGACTACAAAGACAAATACTTTGATGGGAATTTCACAGGTCTATCTATTGGCTTTCTCTTATCTACCTTTTTCTTCTTTGATTCTGATTCACTCGTGGTGACGATGACGATTGGTGGTTCTTTCAAGGCGGCTTGGGCTGCTGTGACGGGGTGGAGAGGGAAGAAGACGCCGACGCCGACGCCGACGACGAATCCGAATGCGGCGACGGTGGTGAAGGCTGGTGTTACGACGCCGGCTCCGACTCCTACGTATAAAAGTGCGGGATACTATGTCAACTGGTGAGTCTATATCTACTCCACAACACCCCTATTCACCAGCTAACACATCACAGGGCCATCTACGCACGCAACTTCCAACCATACCAGATCCAGGCAGCGCAACTAACCCATGTCCTCTACGCCTTCGCCAACCTCAAGCCCGATGGCACTGTGTTCGTCCCCCCTTCTCACCTCCCCCCTTTCCATCCCGACCCCAACTAACCTCCTCCCAGCTTCCTCTCAGACACCTACTCCGACATCGAAAAGCACTACCCCGGCGACTCCTGGAACGCGCCCGGCACCAACCTCTTCGGCTGCGCCAAGCAACTCTACCTCCTCAAAAAAAAGAACCGCTACATGAAAGTCCTCCTCAGCATCGGCGGCTGGACCTACTCCTCCAACTTCGCCGCCGCATCCGCCACCCCCACCACCCGCGCCCTCTTCGCCTCCACCTCCGTCGGGTTCGTCAAAGACCTCGGTCTTGACGGGTTGGATATCGACTGGGAGTACCCCGCCAACGCTACGGAAGCGCAGAACTTTGTGCTCCTCCTAAAGGCGATTAGAGAGGCGCTGGATGCGTATGCGAATGATAACGCAAAGGGCTATAAATTTCAACTCACCATCGCCGCCCCCGCCGGCCCGGATAAATACAACGTCCTCAAGATGAAGGATATGGACGTCTACCTCGATGCCTGGCACATCATGGCATACGACTTCGCAGGGTCGTGGAGCACAGTCACGGGACACGATGCGAATCTCTACCCTAGCAAGGCCGTCCCGGAGAGCACACCGTACTCGATTGATAAAGCCGTGACCGACTACGTCGCCGCTGGTGTTCCCGCCGTAAAACTCATCGTCGGCGTCCCGCTGTACGGCCGCTCATTCGAAGCCACTGAGGGTATGGGTAAGAAATTCAGCGGCGTCGGGGGCGGAAGCTGGGAGAACGGGGTGTGGGATTACAAAGCCCTCCCCAAAGCCGGGGCCACCATCCACGTCGACAATGAAGCCAAGGCGCGGTACTCGTACGACCCGGCTACCAAGGAGTTGATCAGCTTCGATACTCTTGAAGATGCGAAGACCAAGGCGGAGTATGTGAAGACTAAGGGGCTGGGGGGAGCGATGTACTGGGAGACGAGTGCGGATAAGACGGGGGATCAGAGTTTGATTGGTGCGTTTGTGGGGGGGTTTGGGGGGCTGGAGAAGAGTCAGAATTTGTTGAGTTATCCGAAGAGTAAGTATGCGAATCTGGTGGCGGGGATGCCGGATCCGGCGCCGGCGAAGTAAGGGGGTGGTTGAGGGTGTTTGCTTCTCACGTTGGATATTTTTTTTTATATATGTATATGATGTTTTTGGGGGATTGATGATGATGACCATAGCTATATAATGATGGCGCAACGAGTCGCTAATGCATGGAATGAAATGTAGTCTACTGTTTTCTATACCTCGTAGCAGTGTAATGCAATCGTATTTTTTGGTCCTTCTCGTGGTGACTACAAAACTGTGTTTCTCGTGTCCTCTACTAGCAAGTCCAACCAACCCCCTCTCCACCTCGAGTTTTTTTATCTAACACCATCGTTACCATGCTATCTATCATGTCCTGCTTCTTCTCTTCCTCCTCTTAGACTGTTCTATAATTATTTTAGTATTCTCGTTGTCATTTTCTTCGTCGTCGTCGTCGCGGTCGTCACTGCCATCACCTGAGACGCTGGCATTCTCACTTGGACTATTTGACGTAAATTAGACTCATCCTCAATAGCGTCCCTGACTAGGTCCTGCCTCTACAACAATCGGCATTGAGCTATATACTAGTTTAAACTGAGAATTAGTTTGTAGTTATAATCGTGCCACAGTATAGTCGACACACTTGCATTTTCACTTGCACTATTTGACGTAAATAAGACTCATCCTCAATAGCGTCCCTGACTAGTTCCTCTACGATAATAAATATCGAGCTATACTAGTCTAAATGATAATTAGGTTTGTGCTTATAATCGTGTTGTAGTCCAGTTAGTCCTTTCTCAACTTGTCCCATCCTCAACCTCCGCACATCGAAAGCCATTTTGAAGTGTTCAGATATTACAAAGCTCTGAATATACGATGTCTTCCCCTCCAGCATCAGAGTCGGTGGGCATCCCACTTCGAGTTCAAAAGAGGCCAGCGCCTTCAGAAAAAGTTCCCGCACCGCCGCAGCCTCTACAGCATGCCAGCGGTTACACCAAATCCCGTCTCGAGCAGGGCTTAGAATACGCAAATGCGGTCCTACTTATCAACGGGACAAACCTCCCTCCAATCGGCCGGCGAACCCTCTCTCTCTACAAAGAGGCCTGTACGCAGCTAATTCTGCTAAACGAGGGCGAGTATACGGATATAAAAGGGGTCGAGAAAGTCCGATCTGAGTTGCTGGGGACGATTAGGATGTTCGAGGAGAGCAGGAAGTATAAGCCCTGTTTATCGGTCGCAAATTCAAAGGACGAAGCGGAGCTCGCTAGAGAGATCATGCGATTCCAGCGCACTGCTTTTTATGCTCGATACGGAGATGTCTTTGGGGAGGCATGCAAACTATTGCGGCACGAGGCTGAGGCCGGAAAGGTGACCGGCTGGTCTGGTCTCAATAAGCACTATTGGAGTCTGACGATATGATCGCGGCGATCTACCACTACGCGCAAAGAAATGAGCTGCTTCGCACAAACCTCTTGCCTATGATAAGGGTTGGAAGCTGGGGAGGTTATTCAAGAGAAGGTTCTGTTAAATGTGATCGAGACAATGATAAACACCTGGTTCATTAGAGACGATCCAAATCATCCGCTCAACCCGCAGACATGGGACGCTACCCACGCATTAAAGAAGCTTACCGAAGCCTTATGTAAACCGAACCCCCGAGACCGAGACGAAGACAAAGTCAACAAAGCAATCCACTCGGAAATCACCAAGGCCTTAACACAGCGTCTAGAGTTGGGCGGCACCGATTCTGAAGACGAGCCCCAGAAGTACGATATGTATTAAACTAGCGGATAATGATGAGGAGCAGTAGTATTCATAGTACATTTGTATCGTTAGCGGAATGCAAAGAGGTTTTGCGGATACGTCTTAAGTAATCTCTGAATCTCTAACACATCTGCTTCCGCCCGTGGGCAACAGTGCTGATGAGTTGCTGTCACAGGCGTCCAACACAAATTGTTGTAAAATATAGACCAGCTTTGCCCTGCCAAAGTGTAGGGTGCCTGCCTACTTTTGCCTGCTCTTCGCTAGCTCAACACAATATCAATATAAGCACGTGATACATGATTGAAAATTACACGTGATCTGGTAAATTACACGTGATCTTATCTTATCTCCCACGCCCAACTCCACAGCTCATCAATCTCGCATTGCAGGATACAAGTAGTAACATCAGCCTCACAACACCACATCTGTAGACGCAATGCAGACGCAGGCAGGTCTTGTCAGACGTGGCCAGCATCAGCATCAGCAGCTACAACCTCTCTCGGCACTTGATCCGGCGATGTGTGGTGGCACGACCTCCTGTTTACGGTTTGCAGTGTAGATCACGTGATGGTCGTGTTACCCACCCTGGGATTGTAAGTTCTGGTTTCTGGGAGGGAGGTGGTGAGGTGGGGAAATGTTTGTTTGGTGGTGCGCTGAGGTATTAATTGGAGGATGAGTGTATGAGCGATTATTTGCTTCGTCTGAATATATTATGATATTTATATGGTTTTATTGGACTGGATATATCAGGTGATACTCACAACACTGCGTAAAGACAGGAGCAACAGACGGTGAAGAGCGGCAATAGTAGTACTTCAAATGCCAAGACTCATAATGTATGTACGACAGCGGAGACAGCGGAGACAGCGGAGACAGCGGAGACAGCGGAGAGTCATCGTCGGGGGGGGGCGGAACTGGCGGAACTGGCGGAACTGGAGGAATATTCGGAGATTTAATTGGCCGACACTTACTAGCCACCCACTATTTCCCACACCTTCCCTACGAGATCCCGTGATCCCCGACGCTAAGGTTTTATGAAGGGTAAAAGTAGGGTTACTATACAGATCTCTTGTAAAGGGTTCTATGGGTTCTATGCCATCAGCGTCACCACTGAAACATCCAAATCTGATCATCTGATAAGAAGATTGATCAACACATCAACCACCATCATCATCATCATCATCATCATCATCATTATTCCCGCTTTCCCACTATACTACCCCTCTTACACATATATGCAGAATATACAGATCCCACTGCTGCACAATCCTGCAGCTACTGGGTAAACCCTTACCCCCATTCCACAATATACATCTGCATACATACAGAAACAGAGAAGAGAGTACAGACTTTTATACAGTCCCATCGCATCGCATCCCCTCCCCAGTGACACCAAGCACCACAGAAACCACCGACCATCACTACCCCCCCCCCCCCACCTCCGGCATAACACAACCGCAACCTGCATTACTCGGCCCCCAAAAAAGCAAATAAAAAACAGCCCCAATCTCACACCTCAGCTTCCCTCTCCAGCGCCTCGCGCCGCCTCGCCTCGGGGCTATTCCCCACTCTCTTAACTGCCAGCGGGCCCCATCAGGCTCGTCATGTTGCACCACCAGCCTAGCTGCATATGACATCTCGCACCACCTATCCCATCCCTCACCGGACCACGAAGAATGGTGCTGCTGCTCGGCTTAACGTCCATGGTCCCGACGACGGATTATCCTACTCTCTCGACACCATATCCCCCAGTACCGACAACGACGAAGACCACAACGACGACATCCCCCCTACCGACGACGCACACGAGCGCACACGACTCACTACAGCCCCGCCAGACGATGCGGCACGGCGCACAACAGATCTAGAGCTAGACACCACATCGAGCGAGAGCACGCGGATGTCGAAGGCGCCGCTGCTGCTCCGGACCAGTCCGGGGATGGGGACGGGGTCGTATGGAGCTGCGCCCGTGGGACACTCGACGGACGAGGAGGAGGGCGAGGAGGAGATACTGACGCGGAGGGATAAGAAGGCTGCGAGCAGACATACAGTGAGCTCCTCGCGGCGGCGGAGGAGGAGGGCGAGCGGCAGTGATGCTGGTGGGCGTGCGGAGGGGAGTGGAGCTGCGCCGAGACCGACGTCGACGAGGAGACCGAGTATTAGTCTTGCGGCGAGCACGGCGGCTATGGAGGGCGTGGAGGGGTTTGGGATGGAGAGTCAGTTTGGGGTTGGGAAGCTGCCGGTTTCGCCAGGGTCGGAGCATTCGTCGAAAGATGGACTTGACGAGGACACCGACCCGGATGATCTGTTCAACGATGAGGATCCCCCGGATAACTCGAGGTACTCGCAGGTGAGGGCGTCGGTGTCGGCGCTGGACGACCTGTCGCTGTCGATCAACACGCCACGCATGTGGACGCTGTCGATGCTGTTTGCAATAATGGGATCGGCTACAAATCTCTTTTTTTCTCTTAGATACCCCAGCGTTTCCATTACGCCTGTCATTGCGCTCCTGCTCGTCCATCCGCTGGGCCTGATGTGGGACACGTTTCTCAAGCGACCAGGTGATCCAGAAATTACATATATAGAAGGCTACAGGTCGGTGCCGCCCTCATCAGACGATGCTACCCTTGACACCGACAGCGCAGACGACTCGCAGCAGTCGACGTCGTCGTCGACCCTAGAAGTCAAGGAATCTCGGCCACACCGACTACGGCTTTGGCTCGCCCAAGGCCGCTGGAACGGAAAGGAGCACAGCTGCGTCTACATCGCCAGCAATGTCTCCTTCGGATTCGCCTTCGCCACCGACGTGATCGTCGAGCAAACACACTTCTACAACCAACCCGTCACCATCACCTACCAAGTCCTCCTAATCCTTTCGACCCAAATCCTCGGCTACGCCTTCGCCGGCCTTAGCCGCCGCTTCCTCGTCCGCCCCGGCGGCATGATCTGGCCCGGCACCCTGATGCCCGCAGCCATGTTCACGACCCTCCACAAAGAAGAAAACAGCATCGCGAACGGCTGGACCATCTCGCGCTGGAAATTCTTCTTCGTCGTCTGGCTCTCCGCTTTCGCCTTCTACTTCCTCCCCGGCCTCCTCATGCCGGCTCTCAGCTACTTCAGCGTCATCACGTGGTTCTGGCCCGACAATGTCGTCGTCGCTAACCTCTTCGGCGTGTCTTCTGGCCTTGGACTGTTTCCGGTTACGTTCGATTGGGCGCAGATCGCTTACATCGGCTCCCCCTTAACCACACCGTTCTGGGCAGCTATGAACGTCGTCGGCGGGCTCGTGGTGGTTATGTGGATCATCGCTCCTATTTGTTACTACAACAACGTCTTCTACTCAGCATACATGCCCATCCTCTCCTCCGCCGTCTTCGACAACACCGGCAAAGTCTACGACGTCGCCCGCATCCTCACCCCAGACTTCCTCTTCGACCGCGCAGCCTACGAATCCTACTCCCGCGTCTTCATGCCTATAACCTACATCCTCAGCTACGGTCTGCAATTCGCCGCCTTAGCGTCATTACTCACGCACACGGCTTGCTGGCATGGTCGCGATATCGTGAGGCAGTGGAGGAATTCGTTGGAGGAGGTGAGGGGGCAGGCGAAGATTGGGTTTGAGGCTGTGCCTGGGGCGCCGCCGTTGCAGAGGGGGAGGAGAGTTAGTATTGAGCCGGGGGTGGAGGATACGTTGAATCAGGAGGATGTGCATAATCGGCTTATGAGGCGGTATAAGGATGCCCCGATGTGGTGGTATTTGGCGACGTTTGTGAGCATGACTGCTATTGGAATTTTCGTGGTGGAGTAGTACGTTCCTCCCATTCTTATTTTCCCTTTCCCTTTCCCTTTCCTTTTCCTTTTCCTTTTCCTTTTCCATCTTATTTTTCCCCCCCCTCCTGATTTGGAGATGTCACACGGGTCTAAAAACACAACTAACACCACCCCCCCACAGCTACCCAGTCCACCTCCCCTGGTACGGCCTCCTCCTCGCCCTCTCCCTCTGCGCCCTCCTCTTCATCCCCACCGGCATCGTCGCCGCAATCACCAACCAACACTCCTCCACCTACCTCATCAACCAACTCGCCTGCGGCGCCCTCTTCCCCGGCCGCCCCGTCGCAAATATGGTCTTCGTCACTTACGGCTACATCTGCTCCGCCCAGGGCATAAAATTCTCCTCCGACCTCAAGCTTGGTCACTACATGAAGATTCCCCCTCGATTGCTGTTTTCAGTACAGATGGCGGCGACGTTGGTTAGCAGTTTGACACAGATTAGTGTGTTGAATTGGATGTTCGCCAATGTCCGCGGGATCTGCACTACAGACGCTGTAAACGGCTTTTCGTGCCCCCTAGCACGCGTCCATTTCAACGGCTCCATACTCTGGGGTGTCGTAGGCCCAGGCGAATTCTTCGGCCCAAACGCCACCTACCGTCCTTTAATATGGTGTTTCCTCATCGGTGCCCTCGCACCACTCCCTCTATGGTGGTACAGCAGACACAGCAAATCCAAATCCAGTATAATCCGGCACATCAACCTGCCCGTCCTCTTCGGCTCTCTCTCGTGGATCCCCCCTGCTACGGGCCTCAATTTTAGTGTGTGGGCTGTGGTGTGTTATATCTTCAACTATAGGATTAGGAGGAGTGCGCCGGAGTGGTGGGCTAAGTATACTATGACGCTTAGTGCAGCGCTGGACTCCGGGTTGGCGTTTGGGGTTGTGGTTATTTTCTTTGGGGTGCTGTATCCGGGGTGGGCGGAGGGGTGGGGGTGGTGGGGGACGGAGGTTTTTAAGAGGGGGTGTGATTGGAGAGCTTGTAGTTGGTTGGGGGTGGAGGAGGGGGGGAGGTTTGGGCCGGATAGGTGGTAGTGTGGTTGACTGAGTATGGGGTTGGATGTTGGATGAGGAGAAGTTGGATGGGAAGGAGATGTTGGATTTGAAAGGGGGAGGAGATGAAGGGGGGGGGTGAGCATGTTCACGTTTATAAGAGCGCCTCGATGCATTGCATTTTCGGGCATGGATTGATTGGATGGGTTGTCGAAACATTGAATGGGCGTGTTTGGGGTTGGGTTTGCGTTGGGTTTAGATTACATACATAGTACTATGCAAGCGTGCATGATTGATGGATATGAATCGAGGGTCTTAGGTAGAAGGATTTAGGGGGGGGGGGGGCGGAATTGGTATTCTCTCTCCTATTTTCATACTGTCTTACTTTGCGGAATTGGTCGAGGTGATTGATGAAGATGCTTGTGACTGTAAATACACACACCTCTTAGTATCTCGACGAATGCATGGCTACTTTGCTACCCCTTCGGTGGGTGGTCGGTTCTGGGGCATCGTTGGGGGTGGGGAAGATGAGCTGTGGGGAAGGGCTATGCGCTGTGCAGTAGATGAATTCATCTTATATTGTTGGTTGAAGCATTTTATTGCAAGTCTGAATAACAATTTCTTTTGTAGTATTTTTTAATAAATTCATTTGTTAAAAGCAACTTACGAATAAATAAAGTCTTTCATAAATATAATAACTCGGGAATATAATTATCATGTTAATCCCCAATCTCTTATTATATGACAGCATGATAAATAATAAATTAAAAACAATCGATATAAATCGAGAATCAGCTAGAAATACAAGCGGGTATCATATTAGCCCCCCCCCCCCCTTCCTACGCAGAATTCCCCCCAGTGCCTACGCTTGCCACACACCCCCTCCCACCACCCCCCTCCTCAGCCCATTCCTCAACCCCCCCTACTCAGCCCCTACCTCACCCACGCCCCCGGCCGCCTTCTCATTTTTCTGATCTACAGACACAGACCATCCATTTCTCTGAAACTCCTCCGCTGCCCAACTCTCCCTCCTC
>KV459390.1:98831-173680 GCA_001662645.1 Pseudogymnoascus sp. 03VT05 | reverse complement strand
GCCTCCTGGGGGTGGGGCGGGGGTGGGGAGGGCGAGGGGGATGTCGAATGCGGGGAGGTGATGGATTGCTATGATTTTTATGTTTTGGGACTATGGATGGATTGGATGGAAGGGAAGGGGGTGGTGTATGACAGGCGCATATACCCAACTTATTTGCGCGCAATCCTTTTCTTGGATCAAACGGTTTTTTTTGGGGGGGGGGATCAACAGTCGTTTTATGGATATACCTTTTCTGTGCATATTATTTCTTGACAGCCTGCCAAAAGGGAGGATTTTGATGGGGAGAAGGGGAGAAGGGGAAGGCCGGGGGGGGTTGTAGGGAGGCTTCTTTTTAGAAAAAGCGGATCAAAAATTAAAATAAAAGAGGAATTTAAAACATTTAAAGACATATAACTTATTTTTATATTTTATATTCTGATAACTAGTTTTTTTATTCACCGTGATGATCGAAATATACATCCTTGAATTACACATACATTACATTCGACCAGATGGAATTTTAACGTTTCAGCGTCTTAACTTCACTGTTTGAGCTGAGCGAGTTGATTGATGAGTCTTTCCAGGACGGACAAATCCGAGTTTCACGCTCAAGCTTTCCTTCCCGTATCAGTCGTGAAAATTTGATTTTGTCATTCTCACTACTATCCGTTCTCTTGATGGTAGACCAACCTGTCCCCCCACCGTCAACGAGTCTGAAATTATTAAAGGAAAACCATGGCCATGGGTATTGTATCCCTCTCTCCCCCCCCATTCCTTTTGCCTCCCTCTGTCACTCACTCCCTGCTCCCATTTTCAGTCGTCCCATGCATGCATCCCTTTCCCATTACTCCTCCTCCCTCTCACATCCCCCAGATCCATCATCCGTCGTCCGGTCCATCTACCCCACTCAGTCGAGATCGGAGATTTAAATGACTAGTTGATTGGTTGACAGGTCGGGTTTAGAAACAGCAGGTCAGGCACTCGAGACAGCATTCGCAGGTCTCCCCGCAGAGCCAGCAGCAGCACATGGTTGCGATACTGCACCACAAATAGACGATTAGCTATCATTCTTTCTATGTAGAGGAGTGTTGAGATCCGGGGGGGAAAGGAAAAGGAAAAGGAACTCACCATCCGTAAAGGCATCCATGGTCCTTCTTCTCCTCAGGGGGAGGGGCTTGTTGGTATTGCATCTATTCACCCTCATTAGCCACTCTTCTAACCGACCACCCAATATACGCCATTCTCCTTTCCCCCCCTCGCTGCCCCTTCTCCTGCTTCTGCCCCAGGACTAGACTGCGGGTGCCAACGGGGGAACAGAGCAGGACGAGAAGGCGGCGGCGGCGAGCTGGCAAGCCCGGAAATCTGCTGCTAGATGAAGAAACATACCTGCTGAGGCGGCGCCTGGGGATAATACCCTCCCTGCTGCGGGGGACCACCATAGCCGGGCTGGGGGGGACCGTATTGCTGGGGGCCGCCGTAGCCGGGTTGAGGGGCGCCGTAGGGTTGTTGTTGGTATTGATCTGCCATTTTGATGGTGGTGAGGTTTGGGTTGTTGCTGGTTTGGTGGTTTGGTTTGTTTGGTGGATTGGTGGATTGAGGAGGAGGAGGAGGATACAAATCCTACGCGAAAAGGTCCAAAGTGACGTTGGGGTAGGGGGGCGGTAGGGCGATTTATGTGCTAAGGGGGAGGGTGGAGCAGAGTTTGTTTATGAGGCATCTCTTTATCCTTATACGGTCTATCTATATAAAGATCATCCCCCCCCCCCTATAAAAGAAGGTACAGAAAAAATTACGCGCGTATGGTGGTGAAAGTGTCTAACTATAACTCTTGGACTTCTTAGGATGCGTTGGGAGGGTTAGAAGTGGATTGGAAACTGGTAGATAAGTGGACTAGCACGGCACGGATGGGCCGGCTCGGCTCGTGCCAAGATGGGTAGTGGGGACAAGGGGGGCAGGGGGAGGGGGGGTTTGAAGATGAGGTGGTATTGTTTACGTGAATTGGTACGGCTGAAGATATCAGGGAGGAAGGTGCTGGAGAAATGGGAGCGGCCTGAGTGAGAGAAAACGGGTATATATATGTTGGGCGTGTGCCTTTCAGCTTTAGATGTGGAGTGGAGAGGTCCTTTTTAAAACGGGGACGGGAAGGGATATTAGGGGCTTGTGGATCATCCCTGGGATACCAAGACAAACAGTTATCGTAAACTGTGCTGACACGTGTGACCTCACGTAAAGGCTAATAAGAAAGTCTAACTCCTAGTCTCCATCTCACGCGTAGACTTGCCTTTGCAAGGCACAATTGGAACCGGTCTCGCCGGGCTGAAGATGGGTGACTTATACGGGCACTCACTCGGTGATAGTTAGAGTTTGCCGACTCGGTGACGGGGTGTAGTTCTAATTACCGTAGAAGATGATCAGTGGCGCTTGGCGCTAGTGCTGTAGGGAGGACCAACGACAAGCTGAGCTGGAATAAGGTTTTTCCGACTGCGGGGTTCTGACGCAGGTGACGCAGGTGACGCCCCGCTGTGCGACGCGGAAACAGCCCACGCATCACTACTACCAAGGCAGGGACGGAACAAAGGATAAAAAAGCTATTCATTCACTCTGCACGACTGGGGTATTCTTCGACCTTATTTTACTTTGTGGATTTCACTTGTATTGTTCTCTTTCAAGGTCCGGCTAGCAAAGACGACGACGACTATAAGTACGAGACGACACCTTGGACCCTTCGTGCACGACAGCTTGACTTGATCAGGAAGAGCTATTAAGGGACTGAGGGACTGGCCTACGAACTCACCTATCTTTCCAAAGGCGATATCGACATCCACACCAAAGCCAAGCAAGAATCCAAGATTGCACATACCTACCTACCATCACCTACCACAACAGACCACACAATGGCACCACCAGGCCGCACCTCCCCGCCACCCGCGGAGTCCAACTCAGACACAACGCCTGCGAACACGGCGTCGACATCAAACAACACATCTCCATCGCAAGATTCGCCTCCCTCGCCGCGCGCAGGATCAGGGTCCGCGGCCACGACATCGTTGCAGGCTACAGCGGCTGTGAATGCCGGGTTAGCGCAGGAGGATTCACGACGTATGTTCTTACCCCCTCCCCACTTCCCTTCCCTTCCCCAGGTCTAGAGAACTAGAGTCAAGACAAAGAAAAGCAAAGACTAACAAAAACACCACAGGCTCCTCCATCTCCTCACCCCGCCACACCAGCCGCCGCCGCTCAACAGTCCTCATGAACCTCGCGCTCAACAACCCGAGCGTGCCGGCGCCGGGAGAGATGGTGCATGAGCCGCATACGCAGATGGGGTTGGATGCGTCGCCGAGACTGGGGGCTGCGGGGGGAGCTGGGGTGGGAGATCCGCATCATTTGAGGAATCCGAGTTTGGGGGAGATTCATCAGGAGTTAGAGCAGGAGCAGGAGGCGCAGGTTGTGAGTAGTAATCCCGTTCCCAGATTTGTTGATTTTATTATAGCGGAGTGAGTGGTTAGTTAGGACAGGAGGGGGAGATGAAAGAAGGATAGAGGGAACGAAGGCTAATGTGACGACCCACAGAACCGCCTCCTCCAAATGATCCGCGTCCAACAACACCAACTGCAATTCCTCCGCGCCGCCTCCGGCCTCTCCCCCACCACCTCCGCAATCGACGACTCCCTCCCCTCCGAACCCATCACCACAACCAGCACCACCGCCTCCTCCGCGCTCGCCACCCCACTGACCATCCCGCGCTCCCCTAGTGCCTCGATCAGCGCGGGCGTAGGCCAGCACCCGCGCAGCTCGTTTGATCTTGCGCGCGCGGATTTGCAGAGGAGGGAACGATCGAGGACGCCGAGTAGGCATGCGAGTCCGAGACAGGGGTCGACGGCTGGGCTGGGGGAGGAGGGGTTGGGGAGGGATGAGAGTGCGTTTTATCAGGCGGAGACGCAGATGCTTGTTAGGGAGAATCAGATGCTTAGGTTGAGGATTCGGGAGTTGGGTGAGTCTTTCTTCGTCTTATTTCTTTGTGTTTTCGGGGGTTGTCTGCGGGGTTGTGGACTCGGGCTAACGAAAAGCAGAGAGACAAGTAGCCGATACCAGCGCCCATGCAACGCTGACGCGCGAGCCTAGCCTGCCATCCAATCTGCTGGTTGAGCGGAGCGAGGCGGATGTTACGCCGCGACCTGACCATGCGGAAGTGAAGACCGAGTGAGCGGGGCGCTTTCGATTTCAAATTTGTCACTGCCGGGTTGGGAAGGGGAGGCTTGCTTGGTTTTTATGCTTGTAGGAACATTAGTTAGGGATACTGCTGGCGTTTGGTTTTGAGTTTGGAGGACGGATACGGGCTGGGACTCGATGGGGGAGAATGAGTTTGGGGACGACGTGTAATTGTAAGGTTGGGCACACTCGCTACTTTGACTTGAGAATTCAGTATTATTAATCATTATTATTATGGAAAACCCTGGTCCATCTCTCCGTTTTTGCATCTGATATACATGTATTTTGCTACAATACTGCTGTGGTGCTTCTCGTCCCTGGGATGGGAAGGATGGACCCTCAGCCTCGCCCTTACAGTCCACAGCCTCGCGTGCCGCGGGGTCCATCCCGACTCCAATTCCTAGAGCTCCAATATCAGCGATTGAAACCCCCAACATAACTATCTGACCTATCCACCATCGCAGCGCCATGAAGTTCACACCTTCACTGCGCACCAGCGTCGCCGCCGCCTCGCGGGGGCTGGATTTCACGCATGCGGTGAGTAGCCTCTCGGCCCGTGAGCCGCTACCGGGGGCATATGCTAGCTGATAGGGAGGATAGAGGAAGGGTAATGGGAATCTAGAGCTGATGTGTTGATTAGGTTATTGGGGGAGGTGTTGTGGGCCTTGCTATTGCGAGGAGGTTGGCAGAGCGGGCCGGGGGGGAGACGCTGTTGATTGAGCGGCATGAGGATGTGGGGAGGGAGAGCAGTAGTCGGAATTCGGAGGCGAGTTTTGCTTGGGGGCAAGAGGGCGGTGGATGGCTGCGAGGGCGAGGATAGAGGATGAATGCTGATTTGAAGTAGGTCATACACGCGGGGTTATACTACGGGAAGGACAGCTTGAAGACGAAGCTCTGTATCGAGGGACGGGAGAGGTTATACGACCTCTGTGAGCGCTGGAACATCCCTCACAAGAAGTGCGGGAAGTGGATAGTAGCCCAGACACCACAGCAATTACAAGTACGTCCCCCTTCTCCCCTTCATTACACCCACTAACCCCTCCCAGAAACTCCAACAAATCCACGCTCTCTCAAACGACCTCAACGTCCCCACATCCTTCATTCCCCTCCCCAAAGCCCACACCTTGGAACCCCTCATCCGTGCCCGCGCCGGCATCCTCGAATCCCCCACCACAGGCATAATAGACTCACACACCTACACCCAGGCCCTCCTCGGCGCCCTCTCCTCCGCCGGCGGGGATATAGCACTAAACACCTCTCTCACATCCGTCCGCGCCCTCCCCTCCAGCGCCGGTTGGGAACTCACCACCCTCGACGCCGCGACGGGGGAGGAATCTACTATTACTGCTGCTACGCTAGTTAATGCCGCTGGTCTCGGGGCGTGCGAGGTGAATAACATGGTTTTACCGCGTGAGAGGCACAGGAAGGCGTACTATGCTAAGGGAAGCTATTTCTCGTATTCGGGCAAGGCGCCGGCGAGTAGGTTGATTTACCCTGCCCCGGAGCCGGACCTCGCGGGGCTGGGAACGCATTTGACGCTTGATATGGCGGGACAAGCGCGCTTTGGGCCTGATGTTGAGTGGGTGGACTCGGCGGATGATTTGGATGTTGATGAAGGGAGGAAGCCGGGGGCGGTGAAGGCGATTCGCGAATTTGTGCCGGGGATTGAGGAGGAGAGGTTGGGGGGGGATTATGCGGGGATGAGGGCCAAGTTGGGGGGAAAGGAGGAGGGGTTTCAGGATTTTGTGGTGAGGAGGGAGGAGGGGTGTGAGGGGTTTGTGAATCTTTTGGGGATTGAGAGTCCGGGATTGACGAGCAGTTTGGCGATTGCGGAGATGGTGGTTAGGTTGGTTTATAAGGAGGAATAGAGAGGGGAGATTGGATCTTGGTATATAGAGGGGTGAGGAAGGTTGGAAGATGGATTTTTGGCTCCTATTTGGATATAGGGGCACGAGGCATCATGGTCAGCGTACCCGAGCCGAGGCTTTGGAACAATCCAGTGGGACTGTAACAAAAATTCACAATCTTCAATATAGTAATAAAAATAAGGAATTGAAGCATGTATCCGTTTTTGTAAACGGATAAATGCATTTCTTGTAATTTTTTCGGTCACTTGGAGATGTGTGATTGCTCTACGCCTTTCCTTGACCGCCAGAGACAAAAAACGCGTTCGCAAACAGCATGCCGACATCGCTTATGTAAGCAGTTCCTTATCCATAAAGTAATCCGTCAGAGCAAGACGGAAAACAGAACTCCACTTCCAAGACCCCTCGAATTGACGTCAGAATGCAAAGTTCACGGTCTCAGTAAATGGACAGTCAACGGAGGTGAATTGAAACTGCGGCACCGCTGCCAACCATCCTCTACTCCTACCTGCGCCCTCCAAGTTTACCTCCGTAACCATGTCGCTACCGAAGCTCCGGGTGAGTTGTCCGGCCCAGAAAGCTATTTGCAAGCAATTGTTGAGCGACTGCTGACTCTGTTTAGTCGATTGGGCATTATGGGGTAACCCGGCGGATGCAGACGTCTGCATTTGCCTCGAATCGTCGCTATGAAGCTCTTTACCGCCACCAGATCGCCATACGGAGCTTCTCGTCATCACGAAGCTTTGGAGAAACCGGGCGGGATGCAACAGGGAGTGAAGCTCCCTCGAAATCTACATCATCGGAGACGCCAAGGCCTAGCTCAACAGGCCAAAGCTCTCAAACAACTACAAGCTCGAAGTCGTCGACTCCTGAGGGTCCCAAGGTCGATTGGGAGGATAACCCAGACTTCAGCATATCGAACTTCTCGCAGCTCCCGCACACAAACTTCGGCGTCAACCAGCATATGCTGATCAATGATGAGGTTAAAGAGGCATTGCGCCAGGTCTTGTGGCAGTTTAGAGCTCCAATTCGATATGCGTTTGCTTATGGATCCGGAGTGTTCCCCCAATCGAAATCTTCAACCCCATCGTCAACTCCTTCGAGCCGTACATCCATACATCCAAATGCACCTCCAGCGATAGCCAAGGCTCAAGATGGCCAGCCGAAGATGATCGATTTCATATTTGGCGTGTCATACACGGAACATTGGCACTCTCTGAACCTTAACCAGCACCGCGATCACTATTCTGGGCTTGGCTCTCTCGGTTCGGGGGCTGTCAGTTCTGTGCAGGACAAGTTTGGTGCTGGCGTCTACTTCAACCCTTATGTCAATGTCAATGGCATGCTTATCAAATACGGTGTTGTCAACCTGGACACCCTTTGCACCGATCTCTCCGAATGGTCTACTCTCTACATCGCAGGCCGCCTTCATAAGCCCGTGAAGATCTTGCGGGATGACCCACGAGTCCGCCTCGCCAACCAGATCAACCTGCTTTCTGCGCTACGAACCTCGCTCCTGCTGCTTCCGCCCTCTTTCACCGAGATGGAGCTCTACGGAACGATCGCCGGGATCAGCTACATGGGAGACCCCAGGATGGCGCTGCCTACCGAGGATCCAAGCAAGGTTGCGAACATCGTAGGCAATAACCTACCCAACTTCCGCCGCCTATACGCTCCACTGATCGAGAACCTGCCCAACATGGATTTCAACGACCCAACCTGCTCGCGACCTGGCTGGGCCGCTGACCCTAACACGAACGCCCGACTAGAGCAAGACATGGACCCCGTGAAGCGCGGCAACATGGTGCGCCGCCTCCCCAAAGCCTTCCGCTCAAAGCTCTACTTCCAGTTCCAGAAGAAGTTCCAAATCCCACAGCTCGAGTTCAACAAGATGATGGAAGAATCCACCGACGAAGACGCCACCAGCTTCAAGCGCCGCGTAGGCGGCGGTTTTGAGCGGCGGATCGCGCAGGAGCCGGCGGATGAGCTGAGGAACGAGGTAAGGGGCGTTATTAAGAAGACGATTGGGTGGCCGAGCACGGTGCAGAGTCTGAAGGGGATCGCGACGGGGGGGTTCGCGAGGACGTACAGGTATATGAGTGAGAAGATGGATAAGCACGCGCAGGGCAAGAAGAAGGCTGCTGATGCGGCGGCGCTGGCGGCGGAGAAGGAAGCGTCTGTCAAGGCTGCTGAAAAGGAATCGTCAGCCAAGGAGGCGGAGAAGCCAGCGAACAAGGACGCGTAGTTGGAGTGAGGGACTGCGGATTAGTACGATTTGACGAGTTTCCTTTTGAGTTGTATAGAATAGGAGGGAGGCAGACTGGCGGAGTGGAAGCATACAAGCGGATCATTGGCGGTGGCGCGCGCGCGCGCCAAATTCGCTATTTCAAGGCGGCCGAACAAGGCCGGGAAAAATTTCTTTTGTTTGTCCTACTTATTGATACGTGCTGCATAGAGGTGCGAACATGGAGGCTAGTTGTTTTTTGGGGGGGGTGGTGGTGTTTTTATAAGTGCTGGGGGGATTGCTTGCCCGTGAGGCTTGGATATACTGTACTATTAGGTTGCCTCTTGAATGAAATAGGTTAACAATGTGTCTAATGACTTCCGGTGTGCCAGTGCATATGCTGAAATGTTTGTAGAGAGGGGTATCTCGTTCATTTTTCAAGTATGGTATCAAGGCTTCAATATCCAACCGCCACCATAAGTGGGTGCTATAGCCCCTTTCATCTCCAAAAAATCAGTCCATATTCAATTTTTTCTATGTCTATTTCATAGCTTGATATGTGAAAAAAATAAAAAAATAAAAAATAAAGGCACAAAACAGTTGTAGGTAGTGACAGTAATCGCTGTGAAAAAATCGAGAACAAATTGAGAATAAATAGCAGGAAATATTTGTTAGATCATGTAGTGTCATATATCATTATTGTAGGTCGCTGGCATCCTTGGTGGGTTGAGTATTTTTTGGTTCTGTCGTTTGATAGGCATCGTCCTGAGATGCGTGGAATGTATCCACAAACAGTACTCCAGGATTACTGAAAATCAATGTCGTCGTTATGCTCTATTAGAAGCTTATAGATCATGGTTGCTTCCTTGGTCCTAGATTTGAAGACCACAGATAGAGCCTCATCTGAGACTCGGATGTGCTTGTTATGGCTGAGCAGGACTCTGAACTGGTGTTCTCCAAACCGCCAGTTGCTGCAAACTGCCTCGGCCATCTCTTTGGAGATGGTTAATGTAGGTTTACGCCTAAGAAGCAGGGCCAACACCTCTGTGTCCCATGGCTCTCGTGCTGATGCCACAATCATTTCCTGTGTAATTAAAGGAGGTGGATCTCGATTAAGGTACCAAATTATCGATTCTTGAGCCGAGATAGGTGCTTGGTTTGGTTCTCTGTGTTCCAAGAACCCGATCAGCCATTGCAGGGCACCTGGCCCATGCCGGCTCTCAGAAGCAGCACAAAGCACAGAATCGTTTACTTTGACAAATTCTGGATGCAGCCTGAAGAGAACATTTAATTTCGGTGCAGCTTTCTTTGACTCCACCACAAGGATAAGAAGAGATTCGGAGAAGAGTTCTTTGACGTCGAAAGATAATAAGAGCTCAAGAGGCTTTTCCGAAAATGGATTGTTGGCAGCTGCAGCCAACAACGCCGATGTAATGCTTAGTTCGGGTAGGTACTGCTTGACTATTTCCACAATTGGAGGAGATTGGCCTTCTCGAAAGAGATGGACCATTGGAGCTCCCAAGAGTAACTGCTGATGAGGGTATTCAGCCAATAGCCACACTAGGGAGTGTGTATTCCTCCAAAATGCAATCCGGCATGCGCGGATCACGACCTCTTCAGTGATGGCAACCGAAGGATTACGGGCAGTTAACAGCTTCATATAGCCAACGTTATCTTTCTTGCAAGACCGGCCGCCGGCCGCGACTGCTAGGACTCGAGACGTAATTTGTGTAATATCTTCAGTTCGATCGAGCACCCATTCCAGGGCCTTTATATCTCCATAATCACAAACAGTTAGTAGTACCTCTTCCGTCATTCTAACTCCTTGGATCCTTGATGCCAAGAGTTCCATCTTTTTGAGATTGTCGCGGCCACGTGCTGCAGCTTCAAAGACAGAAGAGGTAACTTCCAATGTAGAATCATTGTCTAAAATCCACTGCAAAGCGCAAACAGTGGATATGTTTGCAGCTGCAGCTCTTAGTGCAACGGGCGTAACCCGCATATGCTGCTTTGGAATATGACCCAACACTCTGCGAATGGATTCTCCGTCACTCCCTAGTCGGAGTGCCGTTTCTGTTATGGCGTCGACAATATCTGGATTGGAAATAGACTCTTCCTGCATTACCAGCGATTCCAAGGTAGGTAAATCTCTACAGGCAGAAAACATGGGGAGTGTTGGCCGTGGCGTTTTATGCGATAGTAATATGCGAATCCCGTCGTAGCTGACGGTCTTTAGAGCCTCGACCATCAGATCTTCATCGATTTCGCAATGCGGATCATGTTGCAATAACCACTCAAGTACGTCGATTTTTGGAGGTGTAGACGAAACGCGAAATGTTATGGCAGCTAGGATAACCATGGATGTTACCCTGAATTTGGGCTCGAATGACTCGATAATGCTCAGCATTCTCATAGCATCATCGCATTCCACTGCAGCCACTAATATTTTCTCCGGAATTCCTCCTTCTTGAGAATCCATGTAGCGAGTAAGAAGCCACTGCATGAGAGCAGAACCGCAGTATGTGGCTCTAATAGAGGATATTATGATGCGGTCGTCGATTTTTAGGCTCCCTGGTGGGGCGTGTTCGAAAAGCGCTTCCATCGCTGCTGATCTTAGAGTAGTATTTCGAACTAGCCTATCCAACATTTGCTGCGTAACTTCGAAATGTGGGTGGCGTTTGAGCACTGCGAGGAACATCTCCTCATTAACTTCCGCCGTGAGTGGGAGAATATCCACGTTGAATTTAAATTCTGACTGATAATCCAGGAGTGCTCCCATAACGTCGCTTGCCATCCCACTAGCTGCAGCCTCAAATATAGAAGCATCGAGCCTAATATCACCCTGAGCTAATAAACATTTAAGAATATCTGCGCCGGATGAAATGTCATTTGACAAGACTCTTATTATGTTCAGATCGATAGGAATCTTCCATCCACGATTAATGAGCATGCTCAAGATGGACTTGGCACACAAGTAGTTGGCGACACTTGATAGTATGAATCCTTCGTATATTTCCTCTATTGGAACGTTGGGGTATGAATCGAGCACCAGCTCCGCCATGCCGGCTCCATAGTGAGGATTCTGGGCCGCGAGTTTCAACATATCGCTGCAGCAATCTGCGCTGTAGCTCTGAAAACCGCCCAAAAGTTTGACAATCTCTGGGTCACTGCTTCTGACACACTCTTCAAAAACTGGCAACAGAGGCCCATCAGTTGAAATTTCTGCCCCATTTTTCAACAACAATGTGACAGCTTCTTTCTTCCTGTTGTAAACAGCATACCACAAGGGACCCCTTTGATTATGGTCGGTAATATTCACATCTACTTCCTCTTCGATGAGTTGAGTTGCTGTAAGAAGAAGTCCAAACCATGCACAGATGTGAAGTCCTGAGATACCCAGAGACATCTGTCGCTCAATCGACCCATGCATATACCACCAGTGGTCTGGAGACTGAAGCAGTGCCTGAGCAGAACACGCGACGTTAGATGTCCTGCGTAGAAAGGCTAAAATATTTGCACTTAGAGTCCTCTGAACTTCTCCTTGGGAAGCATGAAATCCCCAATTTTGCGCGGCGTATTCTAAGAATGGAAAGGACGCCACTCTCAAACTGTAGGTTTCATAGGATTGACATGAATCCGTTAGATTACCATCAGATAGATATGTGAGGCATCTCTCGGCAATCATTGCGCTTGCCTCGGGGAAATGAGTTTCTTTCGTACGATCAAAATACTCCTTGGCGGTATCTTATAATCATCAGCATATAAAATGAGCAGGTGCAGAGGGATAAACTTGCGGTGGGCTAGCACGACCTTCTCACTTTCAGGGTCAATAGTAATGAATCCACTACATGAATCAATCGCTTCCCTCAAGTCTGAAATATTGTCTGTGTCGAAGGAAGACTCGTCAACCTCAATTGCTAGTGCATGTTCTAGCTCCGAGACTGTGAGCTCTCGAGAAGCATGAGTTACAAAGGATAGTAATATTATCGACTCGGCCTGCATTCCGCCATACTGAGTCTTTAGGCGTTCCATGGTATCATTGTATGCTTCATCCAACGAATAACCACCGCTTGCTATAGACTCCAAGGCCTGATTAAGCTTTTTGCGGTTCGAAACCTTCGAAATAGAATCCATACTGAGCTTTGCCAAAAGGAACCTGTGTTGGATTGATAAGCTTTCATATCTAGTCTGTAGTTTCCCACGAAGAGGTGTCCACTAAACTCACATGCCGTCGGCAGCCTGCGCTAGTGTGGCCTTAATTTTTTGGTGGGTTTCAAGCGACGACCTGGCAACAAAACAGCCAGGTGGTAAAGCTTCTAGACTTTCGTCCATCCAAAGTTCAAGGTCTTCGTTAGTTGCTCGAATGTCGAGTTCTGCGGCTGACGTGCTATACTGGAGAATTCGATACGGATCCCGAGACGTTACCATCAGTTTTATTGCAAAGCTAGTTTGCAATTCTGTGAGGGTCTTCAATAACTTATCCTGGGTGTCACCGTTAAGTTCATTGAGTGCATCGATAATAATAAAAGTCTTTGAGAATCTCCCAACTTCTAGTTGAAACAGGCGACATAGCTGAGGGTAAGTGGGATAAGTTTTAGAGGAGTGCAGTTCCTCTAACGTCTCCGGTAACTGGCCACCCTTAACTGAAAGAAGCTGCTTCAGCAGACTCGCAAGCAAATTCTGGGCATTGAATTTATCTGCATGAGCCCAGTTTCCAAATACGTACGCTACTGCATTTCTCTCTGACCCGATTGCAGTGATTGTTGTGACATGCTCGATGGCCATGCTGGCCAGCATTGTCTTGCCCATGCCGCCGCCGCCCTTCAGAATTATCGAATCTTGTTTTCCATCTAGCCATAGCCCGAATGGTTCGGACTCTATTAACCATCGTCCAGTGTTCTTGGCCCGTATGGCGGTAAGAGCTGCTTGTTGCTGAGAAAAGTCAATGCGCCGCGATGGAGATAGCCACTCGAGAATATCATTTTTTTTTTGTTGTTCGAGTGCTGTTGATATGCCATTAACGCTGTCTGAGACCTCTTCAACACCGCGTTTAATTATGTCGACCCCATCTTTAATCTTCTTCGTTAATAATCTAAATAAAAGTTTGATGTCAGCAGCCATTTTTCAGCGACTAGAAATGAGAAGCGCTAATGTGATGATTGACGAGCCAGCACGCTCGAAGAAGAAATGGAAATACGAACATGGAATCATTTAGAAGAGCACAAATAAGAATGGTCTTGTATCTTTGTATCTTTTCAAGGTCCTGTTGTATGCGGGATTTGTCGAAAGGCCATAATAATTTCCTTCCTGGTTTTGCCACTAACTTCTCTTTGAAGCTGACGAGGAACGAGTTGAATTCGTAAAGGATCCCATCTTCCGCACCAATGACTGTTAATGTTACATGAAATGTCTTTGGATTTTCGTCGACCGATGTGTTTATAGCATATAAAATGTAGCGAATAACTTCAATCTCGGCCTGGACACTCAAGATCTGCTTCTCTGCGGCGCGAACATCTTTCAAATAATCGATCAACTTGGCCGTTGCATCCAGTATCTGGATAATACTGCTAATAGCACCAATAGCCTCCATTACTTATCATAAGATTGGAGCTCTGTGGAGAAATATGAAGCATACTCAGTGGACGATTCGAATGTAGCCGTCCCTTCCAGTAGCGATTGTTACCTGCTGCCAGCGTTGTCGTAAGTATTCGGGGTTTCGAGAGACATATTTAGGAGAAATATTTATTCTCCAGAAAACTTTTACAGGAATCTGCAAGCTCTGAGTATGTATAATCATCGTTGTTGCCTTGAGCATTGTGTGGCCTCGATTGAAGTCACTGGGCGCTTCGTACGCGCCGACCTATACGCAGCCTCATGCACCATGCAGCGTGCGGCAGCTTTGATTTGACCCCAACCGACACGCATATTGTGAAACTTAACAGGGGCGACATTGGTCCAGGAGGGTTGGAAAGCAAATATAGACGTTGCAATGCTTGTTCTCAGTGTTTCTCGAGTAGTTTTTTTCGACGAGTCGTTGAGTACTCATAATTTTAATCGGATATTACTACGAAGAGCTCGTCCAGAAGCGATTTGAGTAAGCTACCCAATTATTGCCAAGCGCCTAGCAAGAAGAAGATCTGGCAAACGTAAATAGTAGACTAACGAAACCTTTTAATAACTTACCTGTTTCGTGATTCTCATCATCGTGATGAGTTACTGGCTCTTGTTGCCGCCGCGGCATTGCCACAGATAAATGGGGCCGACGATCACCCTCCACATTGTGCTCAGGCATTAAGTACTCCAGTCCAATACTCATCGGGCACTGGTATTCAGGATTGAAACGTCTATACTCGACGTATCCGCGCATTGTTGTGTACGATTCACCGTAAGCTGATGAATCCCAAAGAATCAAAAAGAGCCGTAGAAGGCCGACTAACAATAATTTAATTGTCTCACTTCAACCATATTTGAACGTGAAATATCACAGTTATCGGAAAATAAAATAAATTCTCATTTGGTATCTTGCGATGCAGTCATCATTGCCTGGATCTGAGATATTTGCTCAGTAGCCAGCTTACCCTGTGCATCTCCAATAATCGTCAAAATCAGAGAGAAGCTATTTTCTAAAAACCTCTCGCGTTTCCTCTGCCCCTCAATAGATTTCGCCACTCGGGCTAAAAATGCTTCCAGAGCACTTCGAAGTCTTGCCAAGCTTGTGCTTACAGGCTCATCATCGCCAGTTTCCTTGCTCAGCTCCAATATTCCTTGGATGAGTTGCCCGAAACGTTGTGCCATGAAAGAAGGCGCTGCAGACTGCTTGGCCAGCTCGGCTTTCGACGTTGGCGGTACCGTGGGCAAGTTAGCTGTCAGTTTCCGAACCGACTCGCAGTGCAAGTCCATGATGACCTGGAATCGTGGCCATAGAAGCATATTCGTTCCATTGATGTAGCTGTCTCCAACAGGTATCTTGTGCCTCTGTAACTTGAAGTTAAATTTTTGATTTAGTCTCACACACAGTAACAGGCCGAACGAGTCAAAAGTCTCCGAAACAAGGCTCTTCGTCAAAGTGTGACCAAGTTCAAATGTGGGCGAGAAGATATAGTTGAAGTAGCGCGCTATGGTTTGGAATGAAAGAGAGGGTGAGAAAAAAGTGGTGAGAAACGAGTACTCGGCGCAAATGTTGTCAATGAGGGCCAGGTTGAAGTTGCGAAATGGGAACTCGAGGTAATGAGTCGCCGTGTCTTCTTCTGCTAAATGGCTAGGTAAAGCCGATTGGTTTGATGTCGTGAGGATGTCGTTGCGTCGTCCCAGGCTGAAGGCATCATGCGGCGGCCCAGTAGCCTTAGACGAGGTAAGCAGCGTACTCTTGCGTGGACTGTCGTCATTCCCAAGAACATCATGCTTGTCTATTGCATGTATTTTAACTTTTGAGAGCGCCCTCTCATATCGAGTAAAATGATTCAAATAGTACCATCTCATGGTGTTCATGTAAGCCTGTCCAATCTCTTCGGCCAAGGTCTGATGATGATTCCATAAAAACGAAAATAGGTCTTTATATCGAATGAAGTGACGTTGCTGAACGATCTGAGCGTTTATATTCGGTGATCGTAGAGCTTTAATCTGAGCGACCAGGAAGTCCCGGATCCTTTGTATGGCCTATGTCCTGGAATCAACATAGAGCTCACGTAAAATGACGATTCAATTTACTCACAATATTAACAAGCTGGTCACGCAAGGGCTTCAAATCAGTAACGCTCTTTATATTGTGTGCCTCAATTGCCTTGGCGTTTAATGCCTTTGACCACTTTCCAACCACATTCAGGGAAACAATCCACGACTCATCAATGTCGCCTTCTGATATCGTTTTCACAATGGTTTGCGAAACAGTGATCTCTTCAACAACTGGCGTTAACCCAAGTTCTACAACCTTCCGGTTTTCGAGCCTGGAGCTCAGCGTCGTTGACCTTGCTCGCAATGTTTCGATCTCCGCAGAAACGTCACCAAGATCATTTTGAAAGCTTGTCAAGTTTAGTTCAACCGAATTAAGAATGTCGTTGCAAGCGCGGATAGATTGATGGAGGTCCTCGAATCTAGCTTTATCGATCTCATCTGTGTTTACTTGGTCAGCATGGAAACCCATATTGTCAATTGCATAGCACCAACATTTTGCAGCCGCCGGTGCCTCTGTCACTTGGGCCTTGTTCACGTCGTCGTCTCCTTGAACGAATTCATGCAGTGCCAACCCAGTGAAGTCAACATCGCCCAGTAATTCATCGTTGTCCCATATTCCATCCTTATCAGCGACCAGCGAGCTTCCCAGATCAATGTCCAGAAGCTTGTCAAGAACCTGGATTGGATCTGAGTAAGTGAGAGTTGTGTTTCTCAAATTCGAACTGGAGATGTCTGTGGGTTTCCGAGAATTCCCTAGCAATGACGTCGTAGAATCATTAGAAACGGCAGACAAAGATGAAGATCGTGGAGAGAAATTTGGACGTTGGGGGCCTCCTTGAGGCAAAATGCGGCTCGTTTTCCTTGGGACGGGAGAGTACGATCGCGATTGGGGAGTGGAGGACGCGTTGGGGCGAGGGGCTGGAGTGGACGTCCCAGACAGCCTGTCGAGCCACATCTCAGTGACTCTTCGCAGGCATCAACAATGACCCCTTCGTTCTTTCAATCACCGAGTGACTAAAACGTTGAAGAGCCAAAATGTATTGTCTGTACGTACATGTCTCTCGCCGATAACTCCTGTCGGCCTTCCCTTGGCGTGTTCCAATGGCCGCATGGTCACACCGAGCCGAAACGATTCCATATTATTGGCTCACAGGCTTACCTAAGAATTTGGCGAACTAGTGCGGGTCTAAACTCGTTAGATCCCACAACTCACCACCAAGTCGGTTTTCTATTTCTACTCCCACTACGCCCCGCCCCTCTATTCGTCTCAAATTCTCTCCTGGAGCATATTCCAGACTCGCGACAATCGCAATCTTCTAACAACTCCCATTTTCACTTTACATTTCAGCCAAAATGGCGGACGCCGAATCTGTAAGCAGTTTTCCAAGAAACCCCCGCACTTCCCCCGCCATCAGTCTAGTGCTTTCAATCCATATGACAATCGGTGGAACTTGCGCCCATCATCAATACTAACTTTTTTACAGCAAGATTACACCATCGACTCTGCCGATGCGGGTGCGTCTTTGACCTACCCCATGCAGTGTTCTGCCTTGAGGAAGGGTGGACACGTTCTCATCAAGAACCGTCCTTGCAAGATCATCGACATGTCGACCTCCAAGACCGGAAAGCATGGACACGCTAAGGTTCATCTCATCGCTGAGGACATCTTCACCAAGAAGAAGTTGGAGGATCTTTCCCCATCCACCCACAACATGGATGTCCCCAACGTTACGCGCAAGGAATACGCTTTCGTAAGTCACCAACGACCGATAAATGCAGGTGCAAAACGCTCATATTATATAGCTCGGTCTCGACGATGGTTTCCTTAACCTGTACGATGAGACTGCCGGAACTACCAGGGATGATATCAAGATGCCTGAGCCCATTTCCGGTGACGATAAGAGACTTGAGGTCATCAACAAGCTCCTTGAGCTCGATGGTGACGATGAGAAGTCCGGTGGTAAGTTTTTAGAACTATGGCAACAGGAGATCGCATCGCTAATACATTATCTAGTCGTTATTATCATTTCCGCCATGGGCGAGAATGCCTGTATCGATGCGAAGGAGGTTTAAGTCAAGACATGAATCTCCGGGCCTGTACGGAATAGCCTTCTTCCATATCATGGCTCGTTACCCCTCATCGGCTTGGCATAACTAGCCTGTCAGGCATCCGCCTGGCTAAATTTTTGTGATCGTCATGTTGTAAAGGCAACTTGGTGGTTGTTCGCATCGCTTTGCCTTCCTATTCTACTGGTACATTTATCGGGTTCTACAGTCGGTGAAGTCTGTCGCTAGCGAGTCGCAACACGTCGCGACTACGACTACCAAGCTTACAACAATGACTGTAACGGACGCGATGATAGTTATCGTGTAGATAGCCAAAAATAAAATAACAGTCCCTCTACTAAAATTGACGTGACCAACTGTCATATTTTTCTGAGTATGTGTCGTTAAATTGGAGTAGAAGTGTCGGAACTGTGTGGCGACAATGTAGAAATTACCAGCCGGTAGCCAAACACACTGCTCGTATAATAATGCAATAACTTGCCAGATCTTCACCCAAGTTACAAAATGTTCATTCGTGAAAGGAAGTTGCGACCGTTCATGTGATTTCGGCACGTGGCAACTGGAGCTAAAAATCGCGATTGTATTGAAATGTTTCCTACGTAGTGGGCCAGCAATCATGGATTCGAGCATCGACTTCCACAAGTTCTCAAAGGGCGAGACTTGCACTACAACTGGGTGTCGCTCACGGTATTACTATATACAAGATGGTAAACGCGTTTGCAAGTCACATGGGCACGTCCAGGAAGGTTTTACCCAGGTTGCAGCAGACGAAGATGACTTCAACACAGAGGGCAGAAAAACAAGAAAAAGGCGAAAGGAGGCAGCAGCAACTGGCATAGTTTATGATGGAATCGAGGCCGTTAAGCTTTATGCACAATGCTGGCAGGTGGTGTTGAGGAAGCAGGCTATGTGGCTCATAAGTGCGAGAGGAATGCCAGCTGAACTTGAGACCGTTATCCGAGATCTATGGGCAGTGAGGATAAGGAATATCAGGGGGGTAGGAGAAGACGAAAGGAATGCGAGGGACGGGTCTGGGTTTAGTTCAACAAGTGAGGGGGAGACAGAAGGAGACGACGATGGTGTTGGGATGGAAATGAGCAGGCGACATCGGAAGATTGCAAGAGAAAAGGGTTTACCGAAGCTTATTGAGAGTTTGGCTCTATGTTATATGGCAATTCTACTCTTGAGACTCCCAGTCTCAGTGGGAGACCTTCAAAAATGGGCTGAACAGCATGAAATCCCTTACTTTCGAGTGGTGCGTTATCCAATATTCTTTTGCAGGCCGTTGCACGTGCACAAGAGTGCTAATTTGATTCCAGATTCGAGATATCCCAGCTGACATGAAGTCTCATCTGCCACCCAAATACTACTCTGCTCTGGAGACTAGATCATCTTTGAGGAGAGGCCGCTTGCAGCAATGTATTGGGGAGCTTATGGTTAACTTCACAACCAACTTCAACATCCTATTCCCACCATTAAACACACCTCTGATAATATTCCGGTTTGTGAAGGACCTTTGTCTGCCTTGTAAGTTGACATAACCATCCAGAATGACCAACACACCTTGCTTACCAAAAGAAGTGGAAATTTACGGGTCTTGTTGCCACCTGGCTGAAGCTTTGGGAATAAGGTTTCAATACCCAAAGACATTATCAAGGCACAAACTGAGCGAATACCCTGAATTGCAAGTTGCGGCTTTGGTCGTTATCTCAACCAAACTCTTACAACCCTTCGACAATATGATACGAACTCCAGAGAGCCTCAAAGACCCGAGCGCACTGAGAGTTGACTGGGATGACTGGAGTGGCATGGTGGCGGAAGGCGTCGATGCCACTCCAGGCCGGGAGGCTGAAGTCACAGAGGCCGATGTATTCAACATGAGTGGTGATATGTTGGACCGCTATTTGAACTGGTACCATCAAACCTGGTTGGGGGAAAGGGACAGTAAAGGTAAGATTCCCAGACGCAGCTCACCCATCGACTTGAATCTAGAGAGAGCTTAGCTGATTTCGTAGTGTCACAGCAAATTCTCGACCTATTTCCCATCGAGGATTCGGCAAACCTACACGAAGTGGACCAAGAAATAGCAACGTCCATGTCTGAGCGTCTGGGCCGTGTCCAAAGCAGATTAAAAGTTCAAAAGCCGGTATCTGCAAATGACGAGCAGTACGTTGCTACAATAAACAGGCCTGGCGCTTACTATAAACGGTGGCAGAGGGACGGCGACCTTTCTGCGAGCGAAAGGGGGTTTGTGGCAAAGACTGGTACGCATCTCTTGTCACTCCTTGAGGCTATGTTCTTCACATATCACATGCTAACAAACATTGAGTAGCTGAGAACGCTGGCACGACTGTGGATATCCTGATCAGGATTGTGTATTCGCTAGAACAAAGGTTGCATGATATAGCGTCTGGAGAGCAACGACCAGAAGTAGGGCATTGAGAAACGGATCTGAAATTAGATACAGCATGGATTCCGTTTACCGGATCTCCAAGCGGTCGGGATATTGAGGGTAAGAATTTGTGGCAATAGCGATTTGATGGCAAAATTAGCGGGCAGGGAGTCTGGATGGGCTGTAACATAGACTGTAACGAATAGTACGAAGTCATGACTTCTTTGGGTCTCAATTAATAGTTATAATGCACATAATATATGAATCTATTTATTGTAGGCTCCAGCACATAATCTAGCCTCAAGAATAGAAATCACTTATCATCTCCGGAGCATGCCGTCAGTCTGCCTAATACACGATATATGCTGGTTATCTGAAGAATATGGAAAGTTTATCTGACAAAGAATTTTATGGAGGTATATGGCACGTATATTTCAGTATGGTGGCCCATTATTATCGCTTTCGAAAGGCACAGTGATTGATGTGGAGTGGGGTTCAAAATTGGTAGACGTACCAGAGATAATGTCACGTGATGGATGGGTCAATCTTGCCATCGCTTAGTGTTTTAGGGCACACATGTTGAATGTTGAACTTCGTTTTCGCCCCACTTGAAAGAACGACTCGAGAGAGAACAACATCGACAACGACGTAGACCACCGCCATCAGTATGTTGCTCCCTTGCCTG
This sequence comes from Pseudogymnoascus sp. 03VT05, assembly GCA_001662645.1. Taxonomy (NCBI): domain Eukaryota; kingdom Fungi; phylum Ascomycota; class Leotiomycetes; order Thelebolales; family Thelebolaceae; genus Pseudogymnoascus; species Pseudogymnoascus sp. 03VT05. Next base: position 152,588 of record KV459390.1, on the reverse strand, counting down.
CTATAGACGCAGTATCTCTCTGTTGAACCTTTGCTAACGACTAATTCCTGTGTAGTGCAGATGTAAGCTCCCCAGACGCTCTGAATACCGAAATACTCCATTACCGTTTCGCGAACATCCTTGGCCAGACCACTAACTTTGCATCTACAGCTTCGTCAAGACCTTGACGGGCAAGACCATCACCCTTGAGGTCGAGTCCTCCGATACTATCGACAATGTCAAGTCGAAGATTCAGGACAAGGAGGGAATTCCTCCGGACCAGCAGCGCCTGATCTTTGCTGGCAAGCAGCTCGAGGATGGACGCACTCTTTCCGACTACAACATCCAGAAGGTACGCGAATCATACCAGGAAGATATTGTGAAATTCGGGAGGCCCAATGCATCGAAGCTGTGGTGGAAAGAATTGAGCATGGAGGGGACCTCTAGAATCGGCAATCAGAGAGATATTTTTGCAGGGCTAACAGAGATGTTCTAGGAATCGACTCTCCACCTTGTCCTCCGTCTCCGTGGTGGTATTATTGAGCCATCGCTGAAGGCCCTTGCCTCCAAGTTCAACTGCGACAAGATGGTTTGCCGCAAGTGCTACGTACGTCCTCACAACATCAAATGAAGAGTCCAGTACCGTCAAAAGGCTGGATATTCCCTCGAATTGTTACTAACGGAGATATAGGCCCGCCTCCCTCCCCGTGCGACCAACTGCAGGAAGAAGAAGTGCGGCCACACCAACCAGCTCCGCCCAAAGAAGAAGCTAAAGTGATATACTCGCGACGGTCTGGTTGGCGTTTGCGAGGGACGGTGGTTCAGATGGATTCGTACATTGTTCACAAGCTTCATGTATTTGAGATCAGAAATGAAACATTTGCCTGAGCGCAGTACCAAGTCACAATATCGCAGGGATGTGTGCAGGGATAGCTTCTAATGCACCTTGTGAAATGGGCCCGGAACTCCGTTTGAATTGTGACCCTGGACTTGACAAACTGTGAACTTCATTTTTTATTTGGTATTTCATGGCCAACAGAGGCCCAAATGCCTCCCAGAGACGCGGCAAATATCTTGGACATACTCTACATAGTGTATAAACCGGCCTATTTCATATACTCATTATACAACGTCATTTCCAAAGCTCCGATACCAAGTGGTAAATGCTTGGGGACTTCCGCATGTGATACGACAGCAAGCCCACCAGAACGCCGACTCCGATTATTATGGCTGGGTTCTTGTTCTTCCACAGTTGCCTTACGATCTTCTCCCGCCGCTCGGCCCATTGTAGCTCCTTAACTTGTTTTTCGAAATATATGTGACCATCTCGGAGGCTCTGCTTTACTACCTGCTCCGGCGACCTTGCTGTTTTCAAGACACTTGACTGTGATATTTTTGACCATAGTGGAAGACTCTCCGGCGGATGCTGTTCCAGCAGATTCGTCGTATCGGAGATCAATCGCTCCAAGTTGAGGGGTTTTGGAAGTTTAGATAATATAGAGTGCAGCATCTCAGGCTCGTCCGCTGGAGTATCAAAAAGTTCCTCGGAACGGTTCAGCACGATCTGGGCGAACATGTATACAGAAAAGATAGACTCTCGTGCCAAAAATACGTCGAAGAGCCGCGCGATATCGCCATATTCTTGTATGTCATGTGCATACATTGTAAGAGTTCCCGAGAGCGCAAAAAAGGGCTGAGTGTCGGACAAGTGCTGAAATAGCTTCGGGTTGACAGTGCGTATAATTCCTGGAATGAGTCGTAACTGAGCAAGGGCTGGAGCTAATGTCGGGAGCATAAAATCTCGAATGTGAAGTGCTGACAAACGTGAAACTGCCTCTGAGCAGTTTTTGTGGCCAAGGACAAGTAAAAACACCTGGCAAATGTCATGATATCCCTGGAAATAGCACAGATATGGTTGACGCCGAAGAACTTCGGTGATAAGGTCTGATAACTCCCCCTTCCTTGTGTCGATTTGCTTGGCAGTTTGGTCTATGTTACCGTTATTATTTGGCTGTTGGCTGACAGAAGTCTCGAAATGGCTCACCTGTGGGGTAGTAGATGAAGGCTCTGTTCACGTCAAGCTGAACCTGGTCTTCATCTGCATGTCTAGGTAATGTCTGCCAGCGTCGTTGGTCGTCTGCAATGGGCTCGGTCTTGTTGGCGGAGAATCCCAGGAGAATTGGCCCTGTTCAGTATAATTAGCACATCTTTGGTGATCAATCGAAAAGAGACTTACAGGCCTTACGCCGCATATCGTCTGATACCAACCCCCCCTCCGACAAAGCCAGATCCCTCAGCCGCTGAGTGTCTTTCCATTGGCAGGCTTCCTCGATCTGTTTAGACTTGGGGCCATGGTTTTGCGGAACATGGTTAGAGTCCATTGTAGCCACCCTTGAAATATGACCGTCTTCCACGGGAGTTTGATGTTCGGCAGCTACCTTTTCAACCGACTCCATGGTGTTGAATAATTCTTTGGCGTCTTGGTTTCATCAGGAATAAACAGTGATGGCTGGCGGAAAAGACTGGGGTACTGGCGTCCAGTAGAATTATTATAGTACAGTGCCACACCGGCAGGAGGAAGCTGGTTTCAGGTACCTTCTATCATCTTAATGTGTTGTGATGCAGAAGCCAGTTGTCGCATTAATACAAGGTTCAGCCTTATACATTTTAGTGCCACCTCATTGCACAGACAGCGGACGTTGCCGTAAATGTCGAAGAAGGCTGATACACACGTGACAAGCTCATGGGACCCAATACAATAGGACCATAACAACTGTAACAGACGACCCTCTCCATACCTAGTAACATTTGGTCTACCTTCATTCTGACACATGTTGGAGCCTTCTATAGAAGTCTACACATTTGTCGCTTGGAACGGAGTATTCGGATTTGATTTTCATGAGATAGGAAACAATTGTGAGATATTCCTTACGACGGGAGGTGAAAGATGAATGGCGCGCAGAATTGGCAAGGAAAGAGGTGCACTGTCATTATATGAGGCTGGATTGAAACTCCGCTATGCTATAGCCCCATCAGCAGCTGACTAGTGACCTCATCACAATCAACCATGGAAGGGGTAATTTCCACTGCCTCTTGGGTGGATGGACGATTCATGGAGCGCGAAGTCGACATTGAGACCATTCTTTCAGGCAACGCAGTCCAGGAGGGAATCAAATTAGAATTCAGCAAGCCGCCAAAAGTCGGCTTACTGACACAAACGGTGATAGATAGCCCAAACAGCAATTGGATATTGCCAGCGAGGTTGGGGAACGTCGAAGACCATGATGTCGTATTCATCGGGGTGCGTTGTCTTTCTCACTATTACCACTATAATTTTTTATCGTCGTTTGACTGTCTTTGTCGACGAGGAGAATATTTGTCGTCCTTTAACATAAATCATATTATTTTGATACGGTTTTCCACGACTCCTTTATACAAGCTGACATACATGACAGGATAATTTACTCCAAGTCAAGAGGCTGGTAAAGTCGGGACAACTATCTGAAGTAGGCCGGGTTGCCAATTTAGGTTCTCGCATCCGTAATGCACGAGTTTTGGGCTCTATAAAATGGAGCCCCTCGGCTCCCAAGCAGGATGGCAGTATCAGAGAGTCCTCGAGGAAACCAAATTCCGGCGCCTCCAAAGAATACAGCGAACCCGAACAAGAGGGCCACAGCGGGGGATTACATGGCCAGCTAAATGTTGACTCAAGCAGCCATGGCGAATCCGATTCCTCTATGGGCTATGACGATTCATCTCTAGTCGCTGATGACTCTTCAGACCTCAACATGCTTGAGCCCGACAATCGAGGGAATTATCGTCTCGGACCCCAAATGATTGTTTTTGTTTTGGAGGCTGGGGACTTGATGTTTCTTTGCGCGCCCGACTTTGGACCTGATGCACTCATCCAACCGATTCTGAGTCGGCACAATATAGCAAAACCATTACTTGGTGAGAACCTAGGCGCTCATCTAACAGCTGATCCAAGCTCGAGGTACCTGGCTCTTGGTTGCTCTGAAAACGTCATTTCGATCTACTCTCTCAAGTCTCGTGAAGAAATAGAGGCTCAATATATATCTGGACAACCACTGTCTTGCATACGAGAGGAGCGGTCCCTCCAAGTGAAGGGTGTCATTCTGAAGATTGAGTTTTTATTTCCTTCATTCAAGGACCCGGACCATATGATCCTCCTCCTTCTCATATCTCGCAATGGTAAAACGAGAATGCACGTTTATGAGTGGATTTGCGGACAACCTTTGAGTGCTATACGGCAAAACTATAAGAAGGGCCACTTGCTCAACGAATGCTATCGCACACCGATTTTATTGATTCCTTTGACTATCAAGTCTGCATTCGTTCTTGTCTGTGAGGAGAGTGTGGCAGTTTGTGAAGGGTTGCTGGAGGGAAGTCCACAATGCCATCAAAGCCATCTTGGCCACGATGAACCTAGCCCTATTCACAAAGGACGGAATGCCCCTCTTTGGACTTCATGGACAAGACCAACCCGTACCCAAAAATACGCTGCAACCAATGATGATATCTATATCGCAAGAGAAGATGGCTTGGTTAAATACTTGGAAAACAACTTCGATGAATTTTTGTGCACTGGAATGAATATCGGGGAAATCACTTGCAACATCGGCACAGCATTCACTAGTCTTGATTCGAAATTTCCCGGACCAGACGGTGCTTTTGGCGATATTCTCGTGCTTGGCGGAGATTCATGCCCGGGCGGCTTGTATTGGGTAAGTTCCTGGCAACTAACTTTATAGGCTTCGCTCACAAAAATAGGTACAAGCAAGACAGCCAGCCAGACTTCTTGCAACCCTTCAGAATTGGACTCCATTGAATGATTTTGTGACAATCCCCAGCAGCCAATCGCTGCTTTCCCTAGAACAACATCCGCATTCGAAGGCAAGTCATCAAACATTTTCGAACCCAGAGCAGATATTTGGATGTACAGGAAGAGGCCCCTATGGAACCGTCGCAAAAATCAATCGCGGCATTGGTGCTGAGATTTGGATGGAGCTTGACGAACTGAACAGTGTAATAACTGGTGCCTGGACTCTTCCCTGGCTCCAAGCAGCATCTTCCCAAAAGGACCAGTTTCTTTCTAGCTCCTTGCTGCTCTTGTTGTCAGCTGGCAATGAATCGATGTTGCTAATGCTAGAGAACCATGGCAGCGGAATAACAGGAGTGGCTGAAGTTGATTCAACCTGGCTTGACCTAAGTTCGCGTACATTTGATGCTTCTTCGGCAAGGGGCTTCGTTACCCAGATTACAGAACGTTGTATCCGAATGTCCAACAAGCCGGCCAAGTAAGTTTTTTTAGCTAATAAATTCTTATATTTGATGTTTCAAGACCTTGAGATTGACATCTGGCAGCTCCTCAACCACAGCCTACTCAAAATCATTCAAGCCTGATGAACTTGTTATAGCGGCTTCTATTTACCAGAACGAACTAGTCTGTATTGCTTTTCAGACAGAAAACGGTGAATTTCGCATCGATGCGTTTAGGGTTGCAACATTCGAGCCATTTCGGACACAGACCGACCTATCCGATAAACCACCTTTGATTAAGATAGGATCATCCCTTTCCATCGGCTCCTATATTACATTTCTGTCATTTGCAGAGAAGGGGGAATCTGTAGCCATAGCGCATGGTCCAATCAAGGACTTGTCACACCACCCGAACGCCCCAAACGACGTAAGCACTTTAGGTGTTTATCAGCTTGATACCTCCTATGGTATTATACAGGATGGAAGATCTGAATTTATTCTTTCTAACTCACATGGTAAGTTTTACTTACCCCTGCTATTCCAGATATTTTGAAAGGTATTAACGTTCTTCGTCAGAAACAAGCCCTGCCCCAATAGATTCATGTGTTAGCATTCTTATGCTCTCTCGGTTAGAAAATGGCCTTGATTCAATGTCACCAACGGAACAATATGGTCTGCTGCTTGCTGGCCATGGAAATGGAGTTCTGTTGATGGCATACTACGCTAGGTCCTCCGATGGGAAATACCAACAACGGATGGCCACATCTCGACAATTGGGAACAACAAATCTGAATATTTGCAAAGATCCAGTATTTCCAGCAGCTGCTCTACTTTGCTGCGGATCCGAGCTGTATCGAATCGTTTATAATGGATACTCAAACTCATTTCCGTCAATTACTAGGATATTATTCAAGGATGTGGGAATTGTATAAAAACTAACCACCTCTTATAAAGTGGACATATGCTAACTGGTTGACAGTCAATATATAGTCAACCATCGATTGACTTTGTGTGCCAACTTGACAAAGGATTCCTAGCAATTTCGGGAAAACAGATATTAGGGATTGAAATAGGCAACGAAATTACCGGTATTTCGAATAGCATTGAGCTGCCAGGTTCTGCCCAACGGATATTATATTGCCAAACTACAGAATCTTTTGTTGTTGGTGCTACTGTGGATGGCCGACCAGCGATTGTGTTCCTTGGGACAGAGGCAGCCGCGACAGATATCATATCCCTGAAGCATTATCAGTCCCTTCGCCATACTGATCGGGTTCTATCATTAACACAATGGTGGCTGAACATTTCAAGCGATTTATCCGTCAAGGAAGAATTTATAGTATCTGGCACCAGCTCAGGGGGCATATTCATCCTTCGCCAAGACCATCATTTGAAGAATTCGAAATCGAAGAAGTCCAAAGCAACGGGATTTCGAATATTCATAGAAAAGCGATTTGACCACCCGATACACGCACTTCTTCAAGGCGGGACTAATGGCGAAATTCTTTTTTGCTCCATAGGGAATTCCTTGCACTCAATGGCAATAAACATCAACGAAGAGACATTAGTCTCTCTGGCCCAGTATCAGCTGCCATCTCATGCTGTCTCCATGACCTGGGACAGCCAATACTTGAGTGTGCTGACAGCAAAAGATTCTACTATGACCTTACTGTACAAAGACAACGGGAAATTCCAACTCCAATATGTGGACGAAGACTCCCGTACAGGACTAGATCATATGTCCTTTTCCCTCGAAGGTGATACGCAGCCTGGAACTGATTCAACGGTATTACTGGTTTCCGATAAAGACTGCTCGGTGGTGGGCCTCCATTACCAACGAAGCACGTCCACCGGCCAAACAGTTCCACGAGAATACACGACTCTCTTCGACGCGGAGATGCCCTCGTGCGTAACAAAACTACGGCTTGCATCCACGCGTCATAACTGGGATACAACCCAGAACGAGACGGCTGTTTCAGGGGTAATTCCATGGGGAGACCACCGCGAAGGCCTCCTTGGTATCAGCATTGACGGCTCAATTAGAAGATTCACTTTGGTGGATGAATCGCTCCTGAAGCTTCTGGGGATTCTCGAGCATATTGCTCGCCAAGATCCAAAAATCTGTCCCGCATATTTCCAAGAAGACGACGAAGGCGGAGTTGTGCTTCCACCTGATCAAGAAGATACGAGGGAAAGGCACATTGATGGCGATATTCTGAAAGGATGGCTTATATTCCGTCATTTGGAGGAGTTCCTCACTAAATCTACGTCTACGAATCAAGAGTCCGCAAAAACGTTGGCTGAAGCTCTTGTGAGTGCGGTGGCGCTCCACTGGCCGGATAAACACTTTGGGTTGCAAGACGATGGGCGGTTGAGAATGAGTGTGGAGATGGTTTATCAGCTTCTTGAGCAACTCCTTGGACCGGTGGATGTAGTAGAGTGATTTCATGAATGAATATCTGCCATCAGCAAGCTTGAGAAAGTCGAGTCAAAGTGCATTTATTCTGAAATATTCAAATTGAAACTCCTTGAAAGTCAGCCGCAGTATACAAAATAACTCGTAGCAGAATAATGCTAATAATGATGAGCGTAATTTACATTGAATTACCAATAGTAAAATAGTTTGGCTGAAGATGATGAAGTTATCTGGTACTGCCCTGGTGCGATGCCGGCGCGATGCCGACCGACGCGACTCTAGGGCTCTTTGTTCACCGGTCTGATTGGGAAACGGAAAGTCTGGGGCTGTGGAGTCTTTGTTGTCGATTCGCTTATCTTGCCATGCCACCCTGGACAATTTTTATACACTGCCAAGCCTTGCCCCACCAAACACAACCACTTCGTGACTGAATCTCTTCGGACTCTTTAATTCATTTTGCGAAGCAAACTTGATTAGCCAGGCCCTCTTCTATCGTCTCCGTGGACGTAAATTTATACCGAAAGAGCGGCCAATATGCCTCCCAAAAAGAAGACCAACAAGAAGGGTGGCGACGACTGGGAGGCGGATCTGGGCGAAACTGCCCCGCATGTTGAAGATGCCCCCCCGAATGCGGGCACAGAGGCGGGCGAAGACGAATTCCCAGCTGGCGGCCTCATGGCTGCAATGAAGAAGAACCGAAACAAGAAAAAGGCGAAAGGAAAGCCAGCAGATGACCTTGGCGACGCGAACGGCGGAGAAACGCCCGCTGAAGAGGGGTCTACCTTTGACCCCTCGATCAAGGCACCTGATGAGGCAACTATGGATGACGAATTTGCGTTACCAAATACAAAGGCGAAGACAAAGGGAGCCGAGAAAAGTGCGCCGGCAGAGGACGATGGAGATGAGGAACGCGGTGCGGATGGCCGAGTAATGACAAAGAAAGAAAAGGAAAAGGCAAAGAAGGAACGCGAGAAGCAGAGAAAGAAGGAGCAGGTGAGAACGGCCGGCAAAATTAATAGAATTACTACTAATACAGTTGAAACTCCAACAGGCCGCAAAAAAGAAGACCACCGCACCAGCTGCCAAGGCTGCCGAAGCAGTAAAACCCGTTGCCGAAACAAAGACCGAGATGTCCGAGCCCGCTGCCACCAAAGGCAAGAAGCTGACCCCAGCATTGGCCAGATTACAAAAGCAACAAGAGGAGTTAAGACGTCGTGAGGAGGAGAAGGCACGGGCTGTGGCTGAGGAGAGAGAACGCATCGAGGAGGAAGAGAGACGCGAAGCTGAAGAAGAAAAGGCCCGCGAAGAAGCTAAGCTTATTAAAAAGCAGAGAGAAAAGGAGAAGATCGACCTCCTCAAGAAAGAGGGCAAGTTTTTGACTAAAGCCCAGAAAGAAGAGAAGGCTAGAAATGAGAAAAAATTGCAGCAAATGATTGATGCTGGTGTTAAAGTTGGAGGCCTGGAGGCGGGAGAAGAGAAGAAGAAGGTCGTCTATGACAACAAGAAGAAAAGGGGAGGCAGGAAGAATCCAGCAGAAATCCAGGCTGAGGAAGAACGCCTCATGGCTGAAGCAGCAGTCAGGGCCAAGGCAGAGGCTGAGCGTGCAGCAGTCAAAGCGGCAGAGAAGGCCGAGAAAGAGGCAGCAGCTGCACTCGCCGCCAAAGACGCAGAAGCCAGTGAAGTCGAAGATGACTGGGAAGTAGCTGCTGCCGAAGAAGACGACGTTAAAGATAGTTGGGACGCTGATTCGGAAGAGGAAGAAGCACCCTCAACCGAGAAAGCAGCTGCTGGTATGTACCCAAAAACAGCAGAGAGTGAAGCCTGGCTGTCAGATTTAAATAAAACACGATTGCTAATGTGTATAGATTCACAAGACGCCAAATCTCTACCATCAAGGCCCAAGGAAACCGCTTCAGCTGAGGAGTCCGAGGAAGAATCCGAAGAAGAATCATCTGAGGAAGAATCTTCAGAGGACGAAGAAGCCACCGCAGCAGAAGCCGCTCTTGCTCTGAGGAAAAAGGAGGCCGCCGAGCGAAGAGAGAAATTACATCAGGAGGCATTAGCAGCTCGCTCTAAGGACAACCTGCGATCTCCAATTTGCTGTATTCTTGGCCACGTCGATACTGGCAAGACCAAGTTATTGGATAAGATCAGACAAACCAACGTCCAGGAAGGCGAGGCTGGAGGTATCACACAACAGATTGGAGCAACCTACTTCCCAGTCGATGCTATCAAGAAGAAGACAATGGTTGTCAACAGGGATGGTTCCTTTGAATTCAAAGTTCCTGGCCTCTTGGTTATTGACACTCCTGGTCACGAGTCTTTCTCTAACCTCCGCTCCCGTGGATCCTCGCTTTGCAATATTGCCATTCTAGTGGTTGATATTATGCACGGCCTGGAGCCTCAAACACTGGAGTCTATGAAGCTGCTCCGAGATAGAAAGACACCGTTTATTGTTGCGCTCAATAAGATTGATCGTCTCTACGGGTGGAAGAAGGTTGAAAACAACGGCTTCCGAGAATCGTATGAACTTCAGAACAAGGGCGTCCAGAACGAATTCCAGAAGAGGTTGGCCGATACCAAGACAGCATTCGCCGAGCAAGGATTTAACTCCGAGCTCTTCTACGAAAACAAGTCGATGGCAAAATATGTTTCTCTCATTCCAACTTCGGCGCATACTGGAGAAGGTATCCCAGATATGCTCAAGCTCATTCTCCAGCTCACCCAAGAGAGAATGGTTGGCAGCTTGATGTATCTCTCCGAGGTTCAGTGCACTGTTCTTGAAGTTAAGGCTATCGAGGGCTTTGGTATGACAATCGATGTTATCCTTTCCAACGGTATCCTCCGTGAGGGCGACAGGATTTTGATCTGCGGAATTAACGGTGTCATCAAGACTAACATTCGTGCGCTATTAACACCTGCTCCTATGAAAGAACTTCGATTGAAATCGGCGTATGTTCACAATAAGGAGGTGAAGGCAGCACTTGGTGTAAAGATCAGCGCTCCAGATCTCGAAGGTGCAATTGCAGGCTCCAGGTTGATGGTTGTGGGTCCGGATGATGATGAATCCGACCTCGAAGAAGAGGTGTGGTCCGACGTTAGCAACCTCATGAAGAGAATCGAGAAGACAGGCCGCGGTGTTAGCGTCCAGGCTTCCACTCTCGGTTCCCTCGAGGCGCTTCTTGATTTCCTCCGCGTATCCAAGATCCCAGTCGCCAATGTGGGTATTGGCCCAGTATTCAAGCGCGATGTCATGCAGTGTGGTACCATGTTGGAGAAGTCGAAAGAGCACGCTGTCATGCTTTGCTTCGATGTCAAGATTGATAAAGAAGCTCAACTCTACGCAGAGGAGCAGGGAATTAAGATCTTCACAGCCGACATCATCTACCATCTTTTCGACCAGTTTACCAAGCACATGGAAGCAATTATCGAGAAGAGGAAGGAGGAATCGAGGCTCATGGCCGTCTTCCCTTGCGTACTTTCAACGGTTGCTGTCTTCAACAAAACTGGCCCGATTATCGTCGGCGTTGACGTTATTGAGGGCCAGCTCAAACTTGATACTCCCATTGCAGCTGTTAAGACAAACACTATCACAGGTGCTAAAGAGATCATTAGTGTTGGCAGAGTGTAAGTTGATTCCCACAATATTTTCGCTATGAGACTAATTTTATAATAGTACGGGTATCGAACGTGATCACAAGCACCTGCCGAGGTGTAAAAAGGGCGAGCCATCGGTGGCGGTCAAAATTGAAATGGGATCCCATCAGCCAACGTATGGCCGCCATCTCGAGGAGAAAGATACCTTGTACTCTCTCATTTCAAGGAAGTCGATCGATACACTGAAGGAATTCTACCGAACCGATGTGACGAATGACGAATGGATGCTGATCAAAAAGCTTAAGCCTCTATTTGACATCCCGTAGTCGACAGAATGATAATTTGTTTCATCTCAAAAGCCTTTCGTCCTGTTGCACAGCGTGGCATCGGTGTAAAAAGCGAACAGGAAAGACATATTCGGAAGTGATATGATGCATGGGGATCGCGAATCTGGATTTACGAATTGCGAACTCGACCTATTGGGCATTTATGGAGTTTCATGGAGTTTTTGTTATATGATGATCTATGTAGGAATAGTAAAATCGTTGATTGACAAAGTCTGCGAGCCTCTGGCTTTAGAGTGATGCCTTGCAACGCCCAAACCTCATAGTCGGCCATGATCTTGGCTATATAGTAAGGGTTCGGATTCATTCCAACAAAGTCATCGATATTCCCGAAAACAGCTGTGACAATGCAACCATAAACTTCAAGGTTCTCCAAGTTGATTCATTAACGAGAGTGTTGCACTGTTATTACGGCACTACGGTAACGTTAGTAGTCCCAGAAAAGGGCCAGAGACTTCTTAGGAAAAGTGAAGTTGAGGGCTTGTGTCTTGAAGAATTAAGAGACTCTTCTGGAACCTTCTAACAATTCCTACAACATTCAGTGCACGTTCATGCGAAACTATATAAACACGTCATTACGTGTGCACTTGTTTCTATGTAATGCCTCAGCTTCAGGCTCTGAATTCAATAGGTAGCCACGTTGGCCCTAAAGGGGTTCGTGCTTGAAGCCAGCTCTTAACCGCGCGTTCCGCGCTAACCGCCCCCTACTACCGAATCCCCTATATAAAGGAGGATAAGGCAGTAAGATATCAAACAGGGCACATGGCTTAGCGGTCATACTCACCTTAAGCAAATAACCATCTTCTCGGATTCGCGTGTTCGAGGCACCATGGGGTGGATTTTTCACCACACACGTCGTCTGGTTTTTTGCATTTTAATTTTTGGATTTCTGTCCGTAGAAACTCACAACCGCCCCAGACGCTCCGACCCCTTTTAACGCCAAGGAGAACATCACGGAGATCTGTCACCGCCGACGCCTCCAGTTGCTGACATGACATGAATAGCACTTTCTTGGGCAAGCTCTGCCTGCTATGATGGTTGCGGAAATGGCGTCGGAAATCTGTTTCACCTTCTTCGCAAATAGCACAAGTGTCCTGGAATTGGGCCCAGAGATTGTCACTAAGTACATGATTTAAGGCCTTTCAACCATCACTATTGAGCTTTAATCTGCATCCTTGGGGCCGGAAGTCGGGAGTAGGGTCTTGTTTAAAGACATGAAAGGGATACAGAATCCGTGGGTCGGAAGGCATGGCAGGTTCAGATGGCACAAGATACCACGAGCCATGAGACTGCGAAACACAATTTGACGACATACGGCTTGTATTATTACAAAACCAATATTTGAGTAACACTATGTACTAGGTTACCTGTTGTCCCAAGAAAGGATTATGACAGTCATGAGTAACGAATCAGCTGAAGGAATTATATTTCAGCCTACGTCCGCAGTTATTTGATACCCACAACCTTTCCTTGGTTAAATATGGTCGTGGCCCTCTTTTGCAAGGTATCATAAATACCTTTTGTTTATGGTTGAATCTATACTGGACACGTATTTTACATATCAGTAAATCTGCTATAAAGGGAGGTATTTGCCGGAGGTGTTTGCCAGCCTGTGCACTAGCGGAAGGCTGAGGGGCGATCAAATCTAGTATAAATTTGTAAGTGTTACTCCCATTTTGACCGCCACATCATTCTGCAGTCTCAATGCCTCGGCAAAATCAGACAAAACTGCAGCGGGGAGCAATCGGGTAACACTACTACGTACCACAATGGTAGGCATCTTTGACAGTAACTTGTTGTGGGACTTATCAGGTCAGGCACTGTATAAGGTTGTCCCTATATACAGTTTGCTACCCCTACAAATATATATGGAGTGAGAATGATATGTAATTCCATTTGCCATCGCTGTTGGCTCTTTCCTAAAAAATGGTATTCAATATTCTATTTTGTTAATTTGCCGATGCAAAGGCCATGGAGCATATAAGTTGGCTAAATATCACTCTGACAGCTTCTTTCCCTAGTGATTCCGAAATGCAAGATGTAGTGGTGGAGTGTCATAGCAAGCACATCTCTACCGTATTCATATCAATGTACTCGTCATGTTTACTCGGGTCCTCACTCTAAGGTCTATAGACCTGCTATTTTAGAGCGTGTGACCAAAGTATTCGAGTTTTGAATCCTGGTTGGTTTGTGAACCGATGAAGAACCAATAGGAGATATTTCCCTCGTCGATTACCTCTATTGCTGACCTGAGACCTGAGTTCGAGAATGGTTAGGTGACATGTTATAATTCGGCCGAGCGATCAAAGTGCCAATGCTACTCCACAAGAGGTTACTTCCACTAGTTGTCGATGACCACCTTGCCACCTAAGGTTATTCCAGGAAATATGAATATGAAAGACTCTGTTTCCAGTGCAATTACATTTCCTTACTTTCAATCCTTTAATTTCTGCCTGAGTTTGCCAAATAATCTATATGCCCTCGTCGCTTCTCTAATTCCGAACAATGTCAACTGATGGGTCTCAGAGGGTCTTGACGCCCAAAACTGCACCACGGCCTCCAACTCAAAAAAAGCTAAGATCGTCCTGTGATGCTTGTTCCGCATCAAAAGTTAAATGCAACCAAGAAAGACCCTCATGTCTCCGTTGCCGAAGCATAGAGGTTAAATGCAATTACAGCGCATCGCGCAGAATGGGGAAGCCTCCAGCACCAAGGGATGCGAATGGCATGAAATCAACAAAAGCAAAGACCGTGTCAGCTAAAAAGGAGATCAAAGCTTCACGACTTAGTCTCCAAAAGTTGGAATCTGATTCTATTCATCTCCAGAGCAACCTTGCGCCATTGAACGTGGAGGCCTATTTTATGGACTCGGATGATCTCATTCCAACACAGTGGCAGGTTGCCTCATTTTATTCACCGGGTTCAAGCACGAACAGCAGCAACGATGTATCCATAGCACCAATGGGCTTATCTGACCATGACCTCAATTTTTTAGACGAGGCGAAGTCCGATCTATTAGCTCCAAGAACTTCAACGAACGACATGTTTATGTTTGACGATATATGCATGGACCTCAGACCATCAAAGTCCGATGACGCTTTCAGTTCCCTTGATGAGTCAACAGGTCAAACATTAAAAACAATCCATCAGCCCCTATTCCAAACTCACGACTGTACAACTCTAGCGTCGTCAACGATTCAACTGCTGCGCCTGGACTCGAGCACTTGCGGGGCGTCAGCCACACCTCATGAAAATCCATTTCATCCCATTTCTTCGATAGACCAGGTTCTCATCAACAACAGGTCAGCAATTGAAAACGTCCGTTCTCTACTTGCATGTCCTTGCTCCCTCGGTACTCAGTATGCTCTAACAATTGCATTGATCATTCACAACATCCTAGTCTGCTATGAGGCAATTATTCGAGCTACATCCAACGTTCGTGCCGAACCTGGTAATACATTATGGCCAGATAATCTCCGTGCTACACCAATTACAGTGGGCGCATACAAGATAGACGCGGAAGACGACCAGAGGATGAGGATACAGCTTGTGGTCAACGAGCTCCGCAAAGTAAGGGCTTTAGTTGAGAAATACGCAGAAAGATATTGCGCAAGCAAAGAAGATGAGGCCCGCAATGCAGAAATTTATTCAGCACTAGATATTTTCCTTCAAACAAAGTTGAAGCAAACGGTTGGTGATATGGTTTCTACATTGCGTGGTTGAGGTCTCGAACGGAACGAAATCCACAACCCTTTTTCATCGCTTCCAATGTTTGCAGGGGTTGTAGGCATTTGAAAGAAAGAAATGGGTGGCAGCTACATAAATCAACTTGGTGTACTAGCACAGTCTCATATGGGAGGAAGTTTCAGCTTCAAAATAACGCTTAGGTAAATCAACACCCTAGATAGGGCTGTCACTACAAAAGTAGTTTTCCAGCAAATTTTGCACATCGTTAGCTTTCACAAGAAGTTGATTTTCTCAAGTTGCCATGCCAGTGTTGCTCGGTATCCCGTTAAATAGCTTCCGAAGGTGTGAGAAAGACATGTCGGCAGAACAAATGGAAGCTCCAACACCATAACGCTAAATCCAGCCAGAAGTAAAAGGAAAATAAGACGGATTCCCCAAGCAATGTCCGCGGAAGTAGAAAATTAAGATTTGAATACATAGCATGCATCCTCGCAATTCGGATAGACGTTAATTGGTGGTGGAAAAAATCCCCAAACACATACTTTATTATTTTTTGCCCTGTTGTGCCATGCTCTATTACCCCTTGCTTAATTGTCCCTTGTGGTGCATATGGAAGGCCTACTTGTCACACTCATTCTAGGAACCCAACCGCATATGGGGCCTCAACACTACCCGAATTATATTTCGGAATATGATAAAGGACCGTATCCTCACAGAACGGATTCTTAGCACGAAGGAACTATATGCTAACAAAACGTATAACCCACAAACCTTCACAGAATTATGGGGGGAACCTCCTCACAAAATACGGATCATACGAGGACCTAAATGCCTTGCACACTGGAACTACAGCGACTCTACCTATGATACTGTAGCACCGAGCCCTACTAGCGACAATGATCCATACTACTCCTCCGAATAGCACCCAAAGTTCCAATGTGACTGAAATAGAAATGGCGACAGTCAGGACCTGAACAGGTTTCTGGTGCGCCTTCAAACAACTCCCAGGAGAGTGGCCGAAGGGTGGTTCAACTCCACCGTCGGAGCTCCCAGTGGCAATGCACCTCTCCTACTCTACAAACGGAAAACAAAAACAACAACAATGCTTTTTTAATTGTCCCTTGTTCTACAAAAGGCCGTGCCCGCATTATATGTAGCAAGCCAGATAGCTATATGTTTAATTTATATGTCGAAACCCTTTCCTTGCTCCCACTAACCTCGTACATCTCTCAAAAAATGACATGTCTGAAACAGAATGCAGGGACCGGTCGCCGTCTAAGATCAGATCGTAATTACAAGATCTCATTGCGCTGTGCTGACAGCCTACCCGGCGCCCAAACCGTCATCCGATGAGAAAAGTCGCCCAGTCGCAGTCGCGAGCCGATTGTGATACAAAATAAATTAGCTTGGCGGGCCACGCAAGCCTCCCCAGATCAGTAGAGATGTTCATGCTTCTCAGAAACGTCGTGGTGAATGATTCATAAGGATGTCTCAAGATTTGCTTTTGATCTCAATTTATAATTTAATACCACGTGTCTAGCTACTCCTAACTTGTCATTTAAAATATTTGGTAGAGCTCTCCCCTTTCTCAAAATTTGTGAGCAACTACCTGTACTCCCTCGGTTTTTTATCAAGTGTTTCGGCGACATGATCGCTTCAAGAAGTAACCTCGAACAATATGGCAACTACGAAATTGAGATTTGGCAACCGCTTGGCTTCACTACGGATAGAATACGAGCTACAGAGGCCCATATACAAGATCACGGTTTTGCCGTCCATGTTGCAGATATTACCACTCATACGAATGTCGAGAAAGGACCTGAAGTTGAATCTGAAGGATTTTTGACCCCATCAGATGATGAAATCCACCATGATCTCATTCTGGAGGTTAATGTAAAAGAACCAACGGTCGACAACTACTCTAATGGCGAACTACCAAGTACTCCCACTTCAATGGTTATGGACGAAGCTGATAACGACATACTACCCGCGGCTATATTGCCTGGATCAACCCGTCTTCGCAAGCTCATTGCAACCAACGCCAAGATTATAGTCTGTCCCGGAGTTTACGACGGGCTGTCAGCACGTATCGCTCTGTCACTTGGTTTCGAAGGCCTTTACATGACTGGTGCGGGGACTACTGCCAGTCGGTTAGGAGCTGCTGACCTCGGTCTTGCCCAACTTCACGACATGAGAACAAATGCCGAGATGATAGCAAATCTAGCCCCAAATGGAGCTCCCATAATTGCCGACATGGACACCGGTTATGGCGGACCTCTTATGGTCGCAAAATCTCTGCAACAATACCACCTTGCTGGGGTGGCAGGATTCCATATTGAAGACCAAGTGGCACAGAAAAGATGCGGGCATTTAGCTGGCAAGGAAGTGGTAGATATTGACGAATATGCCAGCCGTATCAAGGCCTGCGTGTACATGCGGAGGCAGCTTCGTTCTGACATCGTCATCATCGCACGCACAGATGCACTCCAGAGCCGTGGATATGAAGCAGCAATGGAGCGTCTCCGCCGGGCCAGAGACCTCGGTGCTGATATGGGAATTCTGGAGGGCGTGCAAAGCAAAGAACAGGCCGCGCAGGCTGTCAGAGAGCTGGCACCGTGGCCAATGTGCTACAATAGCGTTGAGAACGGCGTCTCTCCATTAATCTCAGCAACAGAAGCTGAGCAGATGGGCTACAGAATTATTATATTTTCGTTTGCCTGTCTAGTACCAGCATATGAAGCAATCAAAAGTACGTTGGAGAGACTCAAGGGTATTGGGTTAACAGGGAGCTCTGTCTCTCCAATGACGATATTTGAGGTTTGTGGGCTTGGAGAGAGTATAGCAATTGACAGGGCAGCTGGAGGGCATGCATTTGACAAGGTTTAGGGCTGTTGATTGGTTTTGAGAGCGCCATATATTATTATTATATTTTTATAGGCGAATTAGACAGGCTGTTTACAACGATTATCTATCCCTGAAATTTGAGAGTTCCTCACAATACATCAACCCACCAGAGAGGCTACGAGTTGGTGTGGTCTCCCGACGTGAAAAGAATCCCCGGATTTTGATCAGATTCCAGCGTGACCGTACAAACCAAACCGAAAGCCAACTTGGGATTCTTGGTTTCAAGATCCTACAAACCAGCCTCAGACTGTCACGCGCCCATCTATTGAAACTGATAATTGGAATCCGGATTACCACATGCCTTACCTCGGTACCCCACATCTCTTTGTCAACTCTCAGCCCACAATCGTCGTATTAAAGCCAATATATCGGAAAATATCAGCAAGGCCTGCCAAAATAAGAAGGAAAACTCCCACTCGAGACTTGACTGCATCATCTTTGTCCCACCTCAACTCACGCCCAGGTTCAGATCCTTGTCACACATCAACACTCGTTCAGGTGCAGATCCTGTCATACCTCACCGCCCCACAAGGATACGCGTCCGTGAGCCACCTCAGGGAGCTATGTAAATAGCCGATTTGTGGTTACAGTGCCGTTTCGGTGCGACGTCTTATGAATAGTTTATTCCTGCGTGCGTGTCCGATTTCAGCTACCCGTAAGCAGCCCCATTGTTCGAGATACGATGCGACACGACATATTTTGCAAGCAAGGAGCGACATGTGGCGTCTCTGGTCCGCTATCCTTTTCGTACCCGCGGAGCGAGGAGAAAGGTCATTCTGAGCTATATAGCGACAAGGGTGAAGTAAATAAATAATGCATGAGGCTCTGTAGGTGCTGTCTGTTTCAAAACAAACCAGATGACATGCAGGTAAGATTATGCGGGGGGTGGCATTGGAACGCAATTAATGTGGAGCTTGTAGAGGGGAATGACAAACCCAATGGCAAAGATTTGACCGAAACATCCTGATAAAGGGGTAGAAAAGGGGTATCACGTGATTTATGTTACGCTGGAAGCCAAATGAAATGTTATTTTTTGCAACGCCAGCCATATTATAGGTGGTCGAGGGCCATCATTTTATTGATAGTTGCTATAAGCTCCTACAGAAACGCACTATGACTTGTTTATTTGACCAGCATATACTTCAGCCATCCTGTGATTTTCATGTCCCCCTACACAGCTTCGGTAACCTAATACCATGCCCCTTTTCAACATCTTTCTTTTCTTCAAGCCTTATTTCTTTCCATTCCACTCCCGCAGAGGCAATCATAGCCAAGCTACTAACCACCAAAGCCCCAATAAACACCCTCCTACAAGCCCTATTATAGGACTCTTCCACCAAACCTAGCAATTCGATTGCCCTCGCGGAATCATCCCCGGCAATTTCAACGACCACATCCTTAAGCCTGGCTGCCCCAGCCCTAATAATTATGTTCTGATTGGCATCCGGAAGTAACTCCAGTAGACTCTGTTCCAAAGATGCGTGGAAAACGCAAGCCGAGACCGAGATAAGAATCGCACCACCGAGCACTTTGCTACCTGACATCAGCGCCGTACCGGTCGGTACGTCGGCATCTGGGAGGAAAACTTGGGCCAGTAAAAGGGGCTGCTGCCATCCGATGCCCTGGCCAATACCAAATAATGCGAGGTAGCCGCACCAGTGGCTTAGAGGGGTATTTGGTGTGAGCGTTGTGATTAGGCCGGCGCCTACAGAGGCGGCGACGGCTGACAAAAGCATGAATGGGGGGAAACGGTTGACATGGTTACCGAGCTGGCCCGCTATAAGCACTCCAAACGTCAATCCGAGGATGATTGGGAGTGAGTATAATCCCGAGGTTGTGGCGGACGTTCCACGAACGGCTTGGAAGTAGACGGAAATGTAGAAAACAACACTGAACATGGCGCCGCCCATCAAGAAGGAAGTAAGCGATCCACAGGCAATGGAGCGCTGGGAAATGAGCTGCCTGGGAACGGTAGCATTATCGTTTTTGTAGTATTGGTAGGACACCCAGGCAGTGAGAGTCAGCCCAAATAAAATGAGAAGCGCAATGATCTTAGGGGTTCTCCAGGGATAAACAGTGCCGCCCCATTGCAGGCCCGTTATCAGGCACACCATCGAGGCAACGAAGATGGAAGTTCCAATTCCATCCAACTTTGCCAGCCTGGCACGAGTCGGCAGGGCTTGGAGGGCTGCATTTGCATTTGTTGGGTGGAAGAAAATGAAGACACCGGCTCCGACAACTGTTCCCAGAGGAATATTTATATAAAAACAAAACCTCCAAGTAATATGGTCCGTTAACGCTCCTCCTATAAGTGGCCCGCAAACAGAGGCAACGCCGTACATGCTCCCGAGAAGCCCCATATACCGCGGGCGATGTCGAGGCGGGACGCTGAATCCGATAATAATGTAACTCCCTGTAAAAATACCTGCAGACCCAATGCCAGCAATTGCTCTGCCAAATATCAAGGCAATAGAGGTTGGCGCGGAGCCAGACACAATGTTTCCGATTTCAAAAATGATGATGGCGCCGAGGTACGCCCATTTCAAGTTGAAGAAGGTATAGAACCGACCCCAGAGAAGCTGAAAGGCGCAGGTCGTGAGGAAGTATGCTGCTCCATACCAGCCAATGTCGTTAAGAGATTTGAACTCGCGGGTTATCATAGGGATGGCAGTTGCAATGATTGTTGTGTCCTAGAGCGCTTTCTGAGATATATTCTTTTGCAGGGGTAACGATTTACATACGAGGGCTAGTGCGAAGATGGCCATGCAGGCGCAGCAGGTCAAAACTGCTAGTTTGAGCCCGATGGGGAGATCTGATGGTTCATATGGACCTCCTGTCACCTCAGGGTCTTCTGAACTGCTCTTTTGCCCTCGGGTCCCTGAAGGGCCATTTCCTATTGTCTTCAACGCGGTAGTTTCTGTTGTTTTTGAGGGAGTGACAGTGTCTGTTTGAAGTTCAGTATTTCTCTTCAAATACTGCGTCGGACCTACTCTGTATTTCAACACCACTGTCAAACATTTGCGAGCCATTGATATTGTCCGATACCTGGGCTCCCAGATCTGTAAGAGATGTTTTAAACATAGTCAAAACATTCGGAGATTGCTGTGTATTTTATTCCAGTTGATTATGATGCTCCAAACCCAGGGCTCTGGGGAGCACGTTGAAAGGCTGGTTCTCTTTCTTCAAACCGTGTTACTGCACTGCCAGATATATTTCGTGCTCTGTATTCAACTCTCATCTTATGTCCCATATGTTGATAATTGGTCGTGGAAATGAATTGAATTATCGGAGAGGCACATACTTTCCCTTTGATCCAAGATTACCTGGTCATTACTAGCACTCAGAGCCTCAATGAGCCCCAATGTACCGAGATGTCTTCGGTCACCGATTGACCTTCCTTTCGAATCCCAAGTACCGTGCTTTGTCGTACTGGTGTTGCACAGATGTCTTCACGGAAACTATGCTGAAGTATCCTATCAGAATTCAGGATTGTCAATATAAAGGTACAGGCACCATAAACACGTTTAGGCAGCACGCGTACCACATCGGCAATAATCTTCCCAGGGGGAGAGTTGATAAGCAATCAAGTCACGTGAAATTACCCAATGAAATAGGGGCAACCCAGTCATAAGGCTGTGGAAGCACAGATGTGTTGTAAATATGAAACATAGGAATACAGATGGGTTACAAAATAACACATGGAGTGTGGATGCGCTACATGAGACATGGAAGTGCAAATGGGCTATATGGGGTGCAGATGCGTTACATGAGACATAGAGGTGCGAATAGGCTATAAAATAAAAACATGGGGAAGCACAGATGCGTTGTCAACACGGAAAGCTTCAGTCTTATATGATACCAACTGTAATTTTTCAGCCTTAATAATATTTGGGACCCTGTCCGCATCCAACTCCCGAACTGAGTAATACTATTTGCCGCGTATACTTCATACCTGCACGAAGGTCGCAGTGATATCAATTTACTGCCCCGTCACAAGCCTATACACCACTGTCTATCTGGTCGACAGTGTTGAAAGCCGTGTATATGTCCCACTCCACGCACGTCTGCTCCATGATAAATGGAATCTGATACTGGTTGATTTCCGTGGGTCGCTCCAACAAGCTCACAGATAAACCCTAGCACTGCATCAGCATCTTCCGATATCTGTTTGGAACGTGATGTGTACGGGATTCACTCACCGAAGACAAGTGCCACGCAAGGTGGCAATGGAAGAGCCAAACGCCCGGGTTGTCAAGGTTGTACTGGATGACAATGTGACCATTCGGGGGTAGATTCTGAGTATCTCTGCGTTGAGGATTTTCGGGATTGACGACAGTTCCGTCCCACTGTCCAAGGCCTTGGTTCAAGACCCACATATCATGGCCATGAAGATGCATTGGCTCAACAGATGTTAGCAGGAGTGTTTATCATGTCAATCTGCACGGGTTCATTAAACTCACATGAGGGACAAGATTGTCATTCCACACATTTATGCGCACTGAAGAATTTGACCCAAGGTTGATGACGTTCCACTGGGAGTCGTAAGGATATGAATAATTCTTCTCGTTGGCAAGTAAAAGGATTGGGTTGTTGTAGTTGGCTTGGAATGGCGATCCGTTCATATAGAAAAGCTTATGGCCAGTAGAATTAACCACCTGAGTTATTGTAATGTTGTAAGTTACCGAGGGTTCCGGTGGCGCCGAGGGATAGTATGGAACGGTCAAGTTCAACGGGTCCTGGAGAGGCATTAGCTGGGATCTCTCGTTGCAAGGAATTCATACATTTCTACAGGTCCCATCGTCTTCGATAGGTGTAGCTTCCGTCACCGGGATTGAATCTTCGGGAGCTTTATCAAAAAGGATGATTGCTTTTCCTTCCGGCTGAAGTGCTCTTGCACAGGAATCTGCGTATTGGTTTGTTCGCATCCAGACCGCCTCAGTAGCGTTTCCTATCGGAGTGAATAAAACGTCTGATCTTTGTCCAATCTGGGTAATTGTAAGCCTATGTCCACATATCTACAGTACTCAGCTTCCGGAAATCAACTCACCCCCAAAGTTACAATTTTGGTGCTATACGGATGAATAGCAACAAAGTCGTTTGCAACTATTGTCAAATTATAGCCGTCGATGCTAAAATGTTGCCAGCCACCAGCGGCAGTGTTGATGAGCCTCAATTTGTATGTCTTTCCGGGCGTCACCCTAAATTTAGAGTATGTGCTTGGAGAGCATGGCGTTCCGTCAGTAACTAAACTACAATCATAAGGCATTCTCCCATTGATTATGGTATTGTCCGAGTACTGCTCTTGCAGAGCAGTATCGTTGCTCATAACTACAGTTGTTAGCCAGAACTCAGAGTAAACTTGCCGTTTTGTTAATACGTACCGCCTTCGACAACACTGTAGTAATCCTTGTGGTACCCTAGAAAATGTCAGTATCTCAAGGAGATTGATTGTTGCAAATGATCGTCCATACAATCTTGAAGCATTATTGGGCCCAAATCTTCGTCATATTGGACATGCGACGGCCCATAAATGATCAATGCTCCCGTGAGGCCGGCAGAATATTGAGCGCTGTAGTGAGCATGGTACCAAGTTGTTCCATAGACGTCCGCCCTAAATCGATACCTATTTACTGTCAGTTGCAGCTGTTATTTTATTGGGTATTCAAACCTACGTGAATGTGGCCTGCGGAGCAATAGGGCATTGTGTAATAGAAGGCACACCATCGTACCATGGCGTTTCCTTCTGAAATAATCCGTGCCAATGAAGACTCGTGCCTTCTTCTGGTCCAGTTATTTCATTCTTCACCTTGACTAAAGTTGTATGTCAGCAAACGAGTCGCAAACGAATGGTTGAAAGCACCTTCAATCCAATCTCCCCAATTGGCCTCTATTGTTGGGGCTGGGAATTCTCCGTTAATAAGTATCACTTCTTTCTCAAAACCATCAGGGGCCGCTTTTCCTCGTTTGATGCTGAAGTCATAATATCGTGTAACACCAGTGTTTGGTGCAACTTTGGGATCTGTATTGTTCGCGGTACATAACTTCCAAGGGAATCCGTCTGGGAGAGGCTGCACCCACCCCTATCAGTATTGCAGAGCGCGGAAGGAAAGGGGGTTATAAATCTCACATTATCCGTCAGAAATGGAGGCAGAAAGCCTGCTCCCAGTGTTCCAAGGAGCGAGTCCCTAGATATCTCATATTAATCTCAAAAAAGAGCTGATTGGGCCAATCGTGTCATTCTCACCCAGGGAAGAAGGTCGCTATACAGCAAGGTATGGACAGGGCGATAATGAATATCCAGTTTCGAATGAACGTCATATCCACAGGGAAGTATGTATATAATTTACTACGGGGGAGCCATCAACAAAATCGCTCCATGGCAGCAAGGTGTTATAGGGTATTCATAGGGATGGATGTAATATACCGTGTGGAAATATATTGGTCAGATAGGTATCTGTCGTTGAAATTGCAGCGCAGCGGAGTGTACCAAGGTGCACTTCTCAAATTCGAACACCCGCCCGTTTAGGAAAGAAGGGGGTTGACCAGCAATATTTTGACAGGACTTGGTGGTAGAACTCCGCGGAGTGTCTTCAACAAGATAAGATAGAAATGAAAATTTGTTTTTGTTCAAGATAAAAATTGGAGGCCGGCTTTGTTCTCACATCCAGTGAATGTTCTCAGGCACAGATGATAGTCACGTTTGGGGATGGGGATCACGGTATTTTGCTCTTCCAACAGCGAACTTTATACTTTCACTTACAGCTGATATCATGTTGATAGAAGATGTGTCCTGAGTCACGACATTCGTATCTTTGGACGTTTGCGTTGGCAATGTAACGAATGTGTTGCTATTTTGTCCACCCCTTTCTCCGACCTGGCCACCAGCACGGGTTGGCAACCAACGAGAGACGCGAAAAACAAGCCACGACCAACGAAGGACCCGACGGAGCAACCAAGAAGTAGGGCTTTTCCGAAAACACAATTCAGCACAAATAGATGCTTGATAATTAGACTTTGCAGGAATTCAAAGTACACTCACATTCATGGCCATCATAAAACGGCAAAACCGGAAACACAAAGAAACTAAATAAATATAATTATTGGCATTATTAATTTTGGTGGGATGGTATGGGATGGTATGGGATGGTACGTCTTATTGAGGATATGATGGCAGCGACCAAGAAAAGCCAAGAAAATCACGGGTGGTGAGGGGTTGCCCTCAGTGGTCCTTGTCCTCCTTCAAACCCCCACCACAAGCGCCAAAAAATTGCTAGGGTAGAGGGCTTATCGATAGCGGCCTGAAGGATACGGCTTCGCCACAACGCTACTTCCACTGCCGTGTGTTATACTATACTTGCATTACAGGATTGTCGACGTGTCAAAGCAGAGACAGCAGAGTTTTTTTATTTCGTCCAAACAAAAAAATGCGTACAATTAGGTGAGAAATAGAATTTATTTTCACAAATACCATTTACTTCACTATACAAATTCATGACGTAAGTTTATTATTCCCCAAGGATCGCCAAGACTATGGATCGAAATGCGTAGAAGTAGAGAGTCAGTTCAGGAATCGTCCATCCGAGCTAAACCCAGTTAGTCGCGGCTCAAAAAGTTCGAGATTCCCATACACAAAGCTAAAGAGGGCTGTGAAAACGAAATACCTCGTCGTCTCCTCCCCAAACAACTCAAAATAACGTGAAGATCTCTAATTCTCCAATTGCGTTCAGATTTGCAAGCGAGTACATCTCTATCTGACATACAACCTCCGAAATTCCCAACACGAAGGTCCTTTCAAGAAAATCTCTTCGGGCCTAGAATTCCCACACGCTACTGTCGATAAGCCTCGAGCCAATATTCTGTGTGGCTTGCTCACCCCCTCACCACCCCTCACCCTCACTTTCACAAAAACATAACAACAGATCAAGATGTCTGTCGTCGGTGTTGATTTTGGTAGCTTGAACACGGTTATTGCTGTCGCAAGAAACCGTGGCGTTGATGTGGTATGTTTCCGCGCAACTCTGACATAATATTGGGTTTGTTCACTTTGCTGATCGCTTTCATAGATTACCAATGAGGTTTCTAACCGTGCCACTCCGTAAGTTCCCTCTCCATTCACTCTCACAGACAAGACAGTATCAAAGAGGCTAACATATTCACTGTGCAGTTCCCTCGTCGGTTTTGGACCAAAGGCGAGATACCTCGGCGAGGCCGCGAAGACACAAGAGATCTCGAACTTAAAAAACACAGTCGGGTCGCTGAAGCGCCTGGCTGGCCGTGCTCTGTCCGACCCCGATGTCGCAAAGGAGCAGAAGCACATCTCCGCGCCCCTCGTCGACATCAATGGCCAGGTCGGTGCGGAGGTGACATACCTTGGCAAGAAGGAGCAGTTCACCGCTACCCAGCTTATCTCGATGTTCTTGGGCAGAGTCAAGGCCACCGCCGCCGCTGAGCTCAAGCTCCCAGTCAAGGAGATCGTCATGAGTGTGCCAGCATGGTTCACCGACGTCCAGCGCAGAAGCTTGATGGACGCCGCTGAGATCGCCGGTCTCCAGCTCCTCCGTCTCATGAACGACACCACCGCAGCCGCGCTTGGCTGGGGTATTACGAAGCTCGACCTCCCCACCGCAGATGAGAAGCCAAAGCGTGTCGCTTTCGTCGATATCGGCCACAGTGATTTCACTTGCTCCATCGTCGAGTTCCGCAAGGGCGAGTTGACCGTCAAGGGTACCGCATACGACCGCGACTTCGGTGGACGCGACTTCGACACAGCCCTCGTTGAGCACTTCGCGGCCGAGTTCAAGGAGAAGTACAAGATTGACATCAAGACCAACCCCAAGGCTATGGTCAGAGTTGCGGCTGGTGCCGAGAAGCTGAAGAAGATTCTCTCCGCCAACCAGCAGGCACCCCTCAACATCGAGTCTCTGATGAACGATGTTGACGTCCAGTCCGTGCTCAAGCGTGAGGAGTTGGAGGCTCTTGTTGAGCCACTTCTTAAGCGTGCCCACCTTCCTCTCGAGGAGGCCCTTGCACAGGCCAAGCTGAAGGTCGAGGACATCGATACCATCGAGGTCGTTGGCGGTTGCACTCGTGTCCCCGCACTGAAGGAGCGTATCCAGAACTTCTTCGGCAAGCAATTATCCTTCACCATCAACCAGGATGAGGGTGTCGCCAGAGGTTGCGCTTTCAGCTGCGCCATCCTGTCGCCCGTTTTCCGTGTCCGCGACTTCACCATCCACGACATCGTCCCATACCCAATTGAGTTCAACTGGGAGAAGTCTGAGGATATCCCAGATGAGGACACCTCCCTCACCGTCTTCAACAAGGGCAACGTCATGCCATCGACAAAGATCCTCACATTCTACCGCAAGCAAAACTTCGACCTCGAGGCGAGGTACGCTAAGCCAGAGGACCTCCCCGGAGCCATTAAGCCATGGATCGGACGCTTCTCTGTCAAGAACGTCAAGGCTGATTCCAAGGATGATTTCATGATCTGCAAGCTTAAGGCACGCATTAACCTCCACGGTATCCTCAACGTCGAGCAAGGATACTTCGTCGAGGATGTCGAGGTCGAGGAGCCAATCCCCGAGGACAAGGACGAGAAGAAGGATGCCGATGCCATGGACACCGACGGTGAGCCAAAGGCACCCAAGATGCGCAAGGTCAAGAAGCAGGTTCGCAAGGGCGATCTGCCAATCTCTGCCGGCACCGCGTCATTAGACCCAGAGACCAAGGCCACGGCTGCGGAGAAGGAGAACAACATGTTCATGGAGGACAAGCTTGTCGCAGATACCGACGAGAAGAAGAACGAGCTCGAGACTTACATCTACGAGATGAGAAACAACATCGATGACAAGTACGCCGAGTTCGCCAGCGACGCCGAGAAGGAGAAGTTAAAGGCGAGACTTGAGCAGGTCGAGGTATGTCTATACAGTCCCATCACTTCCCAAGAAAACATATACTAACTATTACTCCAGGACTGGCTCTACGATGAGGGTGAGGACACCACCAAGGCCGTCTACATCTCCAAGTACGACGACATCCGCTCCCTCGCTGGCCCCATCGCCCAGCGCTACTTCGACAAGCTCGAGGAGGAGAGGCAAGTTGCGCAGGCCAAGCTTGACGCTGAGCTTGCGGCCAAGCGCGAGGCAGCCGAGGCGGCCAAGAAGACCGAGAAGCCCGCGGAAGAGCCGGTCAGCAAGGAGGAGGATATGACTGATGCCGACACGCCCGCCGTTGAGGATGTCGAGTAAACGTTTTAATTCACGGTTTCTCTCACGATGCGATGACGGTTGCTCCACTACGAAATAGGGAGGCTTTGCGGTAAAGGTTGGACATGATCTGGAAAAGAGAAGAGAGTCTAGACTTTTATGATAGCCGTTTGCAACCATGGATGTTCAGACTTTTTAGATGGAAATGAAACCCGGATATACTTTATTGTGTGTCTTGACTTTTTTGTCTGTTCAGCGCGTTGATATGTTTTTTTGGTGACGGGTGTTGGGAGGATGATAATGAAGTTATAGACTATTAGATAGAACTCTTTCTGGTTTTGGGACACTTCCATTATTCGACCATTGACTCCAAGTGACACATGCATCAGACCGCAAAATACCAAACTGAAACTATATATATATTGATTGGGAGCACGAGCTTCTGACCATGAGAACTCGTGAGTTTGCTTTGTTGTATAACAATCTTTGATGGTCTAAATGACCATTTAGACCATCAAAGATTCCATGGTTTCCGCTTGTCATGTGACGACAATGCGTAGAGCATGTGTTCAGACAGATAAACAAAAACTTGAGTGACAATATAACTACCTGGCGCATTTCTACTCTATTCAACAAAACAGTTGTAGAAAAAAATGGCAAAAAATGTATCTGAGCATGAGCTCAGAGAGGCAATTCTCTCTGACGGGGAGTCGAACCCCGGTCTCCCGCGCTTTGTCACATGACAAGCGGAAATCATGACCGTTAGACCATCAAAGATTGTTGACGGAAGAAGAATGATGGGATCTAAGTACCATTGCCGGTTTTTTTCGTTAGTTTTCCGGAGCTAGCTAGCCAAATGTTGATGCATGCCTAGCTTCAGATTCTCTAATTTCCACTTCCCAACTGGAGTTTCGCAGCTTCCACAAAAACTGCTTTTAAGATTATTCTCTACGCTGGTCTTGTTTTCCGTCGTAAGTACTCATGGAGTGGGAAATTAGCAGGGCCAACAAGCGCTTAGAGATGAGAGATGGTTGGCCGATTCTGATGTCCGCCAGCTATGGCGCAGCACCTGCATGATCTTCGTTTCTGAAGCCAGACGTTGCCTTCGTGAACACTGAGACGAGAAACAGTTGGCAGGCCGAAATATGCCTTGGGGCCGTCACTGAACAATGTGTATGCACCCTTTGCCCAGCCTCAAAGGGCGGACCGGTAACTACATCCAACCTTCGTAGAACACACCTATAAGATAGCAAGAAATCTATGCTGCAGCCTTTTTGGTTAGGCTCTGCAAAGATATTAGGCAGACAATCACGCCAAGGCCACTGCTCTTTGTTCAGTTCTACAGCCTCACTGGTCTAGTAATAGTGGCTGAAATACAGTGCATTTCAGGTGTGTGGAGTCGTTAATAGGCTGTGCAAGATGTTGTGTATCTCATTTTTTGCTTTTCTATGCACGAACAACCATAGAAGACAATTCAAAAGAAATCCTTCCTGCCTTTATTTTCCTACAGTTTCGTCTTTCTTACTGTGCCATATAGAGACTACTTTCTCTCTAAAAGTAGTATCCTACTATTAACAAGTTTGCCATGATGTTTCGCAAATCAAAGCCTACTTCACTCACTGGAAGTGGTATCGAGCCAGTTGTTTCCGGAAAATATCAGCAAGGCTTAAAGGATATAAGCCCAGAATCCGTCGATCTCTTCGATCCTTTATTTAGGTAAAGTTTCAGAACCAAATAAATCGAATTCGGCTACTAACCTCTGCACTTCTGCACTAAAGTGTTATCCTAGTCCATGGTTTCTCTACTGGATCGAGGTTGCAACCGTGGACCGCAGAAAATGATTGCAACTGGCCAAAAGATCTACTATCAGAGGATATTAAGCGTTTTGTCCCATATGGTCGATATGGTAAAGTATTGTCCTGGGGTTACGACGCGAAATTGGTATCAGTTGGGATTTCAAGAAGCCCCTCGACAGCGACGATCTATACCCACGCAAAAAATCTCCTTGCGGATGTCAATCAATATCGACGTCAACGGGTAAAGTGCCCGACTAAAGAAAAGTTTGAAAGCGGCGCTGATACTTTTTAGACAGGTGTAAACCACAAGATTATTTTCATAGGGCATAGTACAGGAGGGATCATAATCCAAGCTGTAAGTGCTCTCAACCTCTCCTCTGGCTGCTATGGATGTTGCTAATAACCTGAAGGCTCTTTGTGAATCTATGATGGCCACGGACGATCTGTATCAAAATGTGGCTAGCATATTGTTTCTAGGTACTCCTCATCGGGGATTCCAGCATCGGGGACTCCGGAGTCTCAATACCTTTGCAAGCTTCGTTTCTAGTATTGGTTTAGGATTCAAATCTCCAATATTAAAGCAATTAAAACCCAACTCCGAAGTGTTGAAAAACATCAACAATCAATTCCGTCAAGTCCTGAAACGAGCTCCTATTGGGATCTGCTCGGCGTTTGAGACTCGAGAAATGCGAGGAATCGGTCTTGTAAGTAGAATATCCAGAGTTTCGGATTTTGAGATCAGGTGCTAACAGACACATGCCAGGTCGTTGACGAGTATACTGCCACATTTGGGCTTGCAGATGAAATAATCCTCCCTCTTGACGCAGATCACGAACATCTTAACAAGTTTTTGGACGGCAATGACATCAACTATAAACGAGTTTTGGATGTCTTACAGCAATGGATCCGTCAAATTGAGGAGGCTGTTTCTATAGAAACTTCGGTGATAGAGCTAGCGCCAATGATTGATGCGGTGGAAGTCGATAGAGGGACGGGAACCACTATACCCCAGACGCCAGCAAATCATGCTGGCAATGGCTTGTCAGTAGAACAGAACTGGGATGTCACGACAGATAACCTACCAAGATGGGAGCCTCGGGCAGAAAATGTCGCTGCAATGTCGCCGTCAGAACCCTTGGATATAACAGAGGCCTCAAGTCTGAGACAATCGAGCCGATCAAGATCATTTGGATTTAACTCAACGCCTACAAAACATGGTATGAATACCATATCAACTGTGGCATCTTCAGTATACTCGGATAGCAATCTTGATGCGCACAATCGGTCTACCACAGTAGGAACTGGTATCATCAAAGGCCTAGAAGCAGCAGCATCCACAACAACCGATGCTACCACACCATCTGCTCCCACCGTTATTGGGGCAATCGCAGCAGTTGGGGGAATAGCATTCGGCGTCGCCCAGGTTGTCACTTCTAGACAAGCTTTAGATACCGCGAAACAGTCTTTGGCAGCATCAAAGAGCTCAGCTAATACTGCGAAAGATGCACTTGCATTAAATCAAGAAACATCCGACTACAACAAGAGCAAAGACCAGGCTGCAACGGGGTCGAAACCTAAATCCCCTACGAATGACAAGGCGTCCCCGCCATCTGCTAGCCAAGTGCCGGAACTAAAAGATGAAATGTTTCCTTTATTATCAAACGTCAGTCCAACTTTTGCTGGCCCTTCAAAGAGGAAAGAGGATAATAGGGATTCGGATGGAGATTCGGATAGCGATTCAGATGGCGATTACCACCACCCTGTCACAGGAATCGAAAATATACCCAACATTAATCAACATCAGCTTGTGAAGGGGGACAGGAGAGGGAAAGGCAAAGAGATTGAAGCACGAGCTCAAAAGCTTTCTTTCACACAACAAACACTTTTCGATCACGGATTCAAATCATTCAAATCGAATTTCTCTAGCCCAATGTCTACTACGCCAAATTCTATCAACTATACAGACATCGGAGGATCTGGTTTGGGGAAAATACGAACTCCTAGAGTGCTGGTGGATGACTCTAGCGCTATTTCAGTTAACGAGGGAGGTATTGCAACTTCAGTTGCAACTGAAGAGAACGAAATCCAGAATAATAGAGGGGATATCATTGACGACACCCCCAAAACTACACTAGAGGAGAACCTGGCTGAAACTATGTCCTTTACGCCGTTGACAGAGACTTCAGCAAAAAACGATACTTTGCTAGCAGTAGCATCTGAGGTTCCTATGGAATGTCATGATTCTAGTCTATATCTGGCGGTGGCTAATGTTCAGCTTAATGCTGCTACATCAGATACAATCGATGAAGAGTCTCGGCTTGTCAGGCAGGAAACCCCCATCGCAGTAGAATCCGCCATTGAGCAGTCAACAGCCGCGAGATATTCAGAGCCAGTCTTATCATCCCCGAGTCTAATAGACGAGAGGGTCGATCAAGCATGTGTTTCTCCTGCAGAATCTACCCAAGAAGCCACCGAGAGCAATGAGGAGGGGTTGCTAGCATCCCGCCTTACAGAGAGCGAGAAGGCTATAGAGCTCGCTGTGCTTTCTCGGTTTTCTCATCAAACGGTTTGATGATATCAGCGCCCTTCACTTTTCACATTACCATACAGGCTGCTATCGTCAAGAAGATTGTCTATGTTCGATGGATTATCGGCATTAAGCGCGATTTGGAAGGTTTTCTGCTGGTTTTTATGATGAATATCATCGTTTGGTGCCTAATACAAAGCCAAATCCATGAATATGGAGACCGCATCAAGCTTTAAAGACTGTGAGATACGCTTCTACCTTTTTGGAGAATTATTGTCTTCTTGTAAACCTCTAGTTAAATTCTCAGCGTTCGATAATTCAGACATACCTTCATGCTGCAACTCATACGAGAAATAAGTGATCGTGGAATGAGAACTTAAATGTGATAATAATAACCGGTAAGTTAGTTAATAATTGTCGGATAAGTTAATAATTAACAATTATAATTCAATTAATTAACAACAGAAAATTAAATTCCAACTAGTCATTATCAATATTTATTTTT
Organism: Pseudogymnoascus sp. 03VT05; assembly: GCA_001662645.1. Lineage (NCBI taxonomy): Eukaryota > Fungi > Ascomycota > Leotiomycetes > Thelebolales > Thelebolaceae > Pseudogymnoascus > Pseudogymnoascus sp. 03VT05. The sequence continues at coordinate 119,345 of KV459390.1, read as the reverse complement.
TGTTGTATAATAATATAGATTACCTGAAGGACCCCTCAACTACCTTAAACATCCTTATAAACTCCACTGCTCTCATAATGGTCTGATATAATTTCATGGAGAGCGAAAAAAGATCGTCGAACGATGGCCCGTGCACGGACATATTACTTCTGCACTAGCGTGTTTTCGACACCGCCTAATCATCATCTCACGACACCGCCTACATAGAACTGGCATTACTCGTTGTGGCCACTCGAATTTCTAGGAGCATCATAATCGACGCGACATACTCGTCCACAGAAGAGCTATTCCGAATGTTTGGGGTTGAATACTTGTCAGACGCCTCGAGCTTCGAATCCTCGACTTAACCGCAATCCCAATTGACTCGTGGGAAGGTGCGTAGTACCATTGCATCGCACCATCCTGGTCTTATCCGTTGGGGAAGCCTCGAACCAGCAACTTCACCAAGCACAACCCATTTGAAATACTTCGAATCTTCTTAGCACATCCGATATAACCGCCTCGCCTGGTTGCATCTGCCTCCAAAATGGGTAGGAAACCCAACCAGCTTATCCTTGAATTTTTCGAACGCGGCCAAAAACTCGAGGACTCGAGCAATCGATACCAGCACACTTGCCGAGCATGCGGCGAAAAGTTCCCCAAGGGACGAATCGACAGCCTCACTACGCATCTTGTTAAAAAATGCCCTGCTATTTCTCTCCGGGATAGACAGAAGGCCCTGCTCCAGCTCAACGATCTTCCCGACATCACCGACGCACGAAATCAGGCCAACCCGTCCTCCGTCGAGTTACCAGTCGGCAATCGCAACTGGACAGCCCTCGAAACACTCGCAGAGGTATCAAGGCAGATTGATCTGAGCGAGAAACAAGACGATCGAACTCAGCATAACCACAGTGCCGACCCGCGGCCTGAGGAGACACCAAGGATTGATCGATTCGAGCTACAAGAACAATGGACACCAGACAACCCACCACTTAGCTATGAAGCCCGCGTTCAACGCGATAAGAAACGTAAGAATTGTACCTCAATATCTTGAAGAGCTATACTAATTATACAGTCTTGAGCCAGAAACTTACCCCTCGTCGAGACAGCGAATCTACGCTCCCTCCCGTCAATTTTGCCCAAGAAAAAGCTCCGTCGACGTCCCCACCCCCGCCACTGAACATGGCGACAGCAACTAGTATGGCTGTTGCAGCCTCGGCCAGATTCACATCGTCAATGGTCGACCCACAGCTGTTCGGCGAAGGCCTTCCACAGGAGATTTCAGAAAGTCTTGCGTCGGACATAAACAGCCTGAAAGACAGCACAATAAACGACCAATATTTCGTCCACCGTCCAGCAGATCAGCCAACTTGGCCAATGCTGGATGGATCAGGCGGCAACATGTACCCAGATCCAGAAGGGTTCGAAAGCCATGTGGAGGAACCCAGAGCCCAACAGCAGCAGAACTTCCCTCGGGCCATAGCCATTAACACGGGCATGACCACGGAATTCAGTGCTGAATATGGAAATGGCCAAAGAGCTAATAAGCCAAAGGTTCGAGGCAGGTTCACTCCAAACCGCAGGAAGGAGGTACAAGAAGTCCGGAAAAGAGGGGCCTGCATTCGCTGCAGAATGCTGAAGAAGCCCTGCTCCGGAGAGACCCCGTGCAATACATGCCGAAACGTTGAGAGTGCGCGCTTATGGAAGCAGCCATGTATGAGAACACGACTCGCCGATGAATTGGACATGTATTCCGCTGGCCTACATGCCGTTCTGGCGTACCATGAGGTCAACGCTGTAAAAAGCCGTGTCAACTTCACAGCATCTGTAAATCAGATCGAGGCCTCTCATTATCCAGAAACAAATATATACGCGGGATTAAACGCTCTGGAGGGGCAAGATTTGCCGTCAGAGAAGAATATCGACCCAATCCTGGGCCTGAACATAGATTTCACCAGCGAGAGTCTTCGGATCCTCGATAATGACAATGACGACCTGCCAATGAAAATTGAAGGGTATGCACAGCGGATGTCTCCGATATTCTTTGAGAAGGAGCCTTCGCATTTTATGAACGTCACGCTCAGCGTCGCCATGGAGCTCTCCATCCAAAAGCAGGACAGCCTCTTGAGTCGCGCTCTCGAGCTCTGGGCCACGGTTCATATCCTTGTCGACCACGAGTTGAAATGGAGCTTATCGGAACGCAGAACTATGGGCGATGAAAGTTCGGAAAGCCATCCTATCGACCCGCAAGGAACGACTTACCAACTTCTCTGCATGCAGCTCAGCGCCGCAGTGGAAAAGAAAGCCGCCCAGACCAGCAAACTTGTTTTGAACGACCTCGAACGCCGTCTGCTCCAGCGCTCCTCTACCTCATCATTCGAAACATTCCTCGTCGCGATAATCCTCTTGAATTGCGTCGAGAAGTCGACGTGGCTCTTTAAGTCCTGGGAACAGGACTACCTGAAGGCTCGCTGGCCGCTCGACAAGACACCGATCTGGTATGGGAGCCAGGGCGATCGCATCACAGATATGCTGCAGATGTTGCTGCGGATGCGGAATATTCCACCAAAGACCTATGCAAGGATGCCGGACGGAATACTGGCTACGGAATTGGATTCGACGGTACAGAACTACTTCGAGAAACTTAATCTGAGCCGTAAGTCCTTCATTCCACCGCTCACTAGAGCTGTGTCCTCGATTTCTATGATGTGAATGCTGACTATTTGCTAGATGCGGATGTTCTCGATAAACAAAATAATGCAACCTTTGACCCTGCGGATTCAAGATGCTACGAGCTGCGGTTCTGCTCTAAGCTTCTCCTGCCCATGGGCTAGTGGCATACTTGCATGGAGATACAAAGTATTGCCATCAACAACGAAATTATGACCACATACCCAGTTTATGCCTCAAGTTTGGGCCGATAGCTCGTGAGTCGGTGCTGTAATCGGCATTTTCTGAAACGCCATTACGAAGATTGGGCCAATTGTAAATAGAAGGGTCTCAAAACCCGGAGCTGGATGATTATTGTGACGGTGGAGTTTGGGATGGAGTGTTTACGGTGGCTTTGCTGTGCTTGAGCGTTGTTTTGAGGTTGGGTTCTGGGGAGGCCTGCAGTCTATTCAAGTTTTACAACCTGGTATTATTGCACTTGCTTTATTTACTGGCTTGCATCCACCTACCGATTCATGATGTGCACAAAGACTTTAAGCTGATTTGGAGTTTTGAGGCATCTGCAATGTTATAACGTATTTCACATGCGAGCGGCGCACCCGAGCGAGCGGCGCACGAAAACACCAAAAACGCGTCAACCTAACTTCAATTAACAATAGCACCACCAACTCAACCAAAATCCTCTAATCAAGAGGGTAGGATACTTCTAGCTATTCAATCAATTAAACAAGGCTATATTCAAAGTGTTCGAGCTGCTGCAATGTCGTACGATGTCCCTGAAACAACACTTCGACGACGCGCTCATGGTGTTACTCCTCGACGCGACTGTACTCCTAACTCACGTAAGTTAACTCCGTACGAAGAGTTAGCTCTCGTTTAGTATATCCTCAACCTAGATTCGCGTGGATTTCCGCCCTAGCCGCAAGCTGTGCAAGAAATAGCAGACCTACTACTCTCTAAACGAGGCGGGAGTCCTGTTAGGAAGAACTAGGCTATAAGCTTTATAACGTGTTGTATAGAACTTAAAGCAAAGTTTAGTTGAAAGTACGACTATAAACGAGCAAAATGTAAAGATCCTAAGATTATTAAAGGGTGGTTCTCCCTCGTATAGAATATAGTTGCAAAATACAGAATCCTAGAGCAGGATATCTACAACTTTAATAAAGTGGGTTTTGTAATAGGAGTTATTGCTACTATAAAGGTAGTTATAAGCTTAGAAGTAAAGAGTCGTCTAAAGACTATATAGCCTAGAAATAGAGAGTAGATGTTAATTATTTAAGGTGTTAATTTGTACGGATAGGCACTCCTGCCATTTATTATTTTCAAAGCATAGAATTACCTCTCTACTTAGTACGAGGACTTAGGATTACTATACAACTAGGTAATTACACTAAGTGAGAATAGGTGGACTTTAAATTTAATTAGGTACAAGTAGATTTAACACTTTAATTAGCATACAAATGCTTATATAGTCAGAACCTATCACCTTCTTATTCTTAATAGGCATAAGAGCCACCTCTCTACTTAATTTCAACACTACTATATAGAATAGAAGATAATTACCCTCTATATGCCACTATACTCGTTGTACATTCTTTAGCCTCTTAATATAAGCTGCTTTATGCTACTAAAGCTCTTGTATAGAAAGTAGATTAAAACCTTTATATGAAACCAGCTAAACTATATTATAAAGCTTAAGTTCCTCTCTACATTTAAAGAAGCATTTAAAGCTACATTTATAGAGCAGAACATTAAGAGCGGATTCTAGGCTACAGGGCTAGTTCTATACGAGCTATAGACTGTCCTCTCTTACTTGAATCTACGCTTAAGGACTCTAACTCCTCTTATAGTTAAGAGTAGCAATTAGACTTCAAAGACTCCTTAAACTATATAGGAGCTTAACTTTTAAACAGAGCACATTAAGAACCGCATTATACGACATTAGAACAGCTCTCCTACCTTAATTAATAATGCTGTTAGCTGCCTTGTTAAAGGGGCAGAAATGATGATGCATTCTGCTGTTCTACTTAAGGTAGAGGTTAAGGCTCTATAGGCTGCAAATGAACAGAAAAAGAGGAGGGAAAGGAAGCGTAAGAGGTGTATAATGCAAGGGGGTAGTCTCTCCGTACGAGAGGGAGAGGATATCCTTTAGAGTGCTAAGGTTGATGCTCAACTCCGTACGGAGGTGGTAAGTGAGACCACTCGGCAGGTAGGCTCTAAGGGCCGACAGAAGCGCTGTGGCTTATGTGGTATTATGGGCCACAACTCCCGTACATGTACAAGGCACGAGGATTTAATTACAGTTGAATAAGGGTCATTATGTAGGGTGGTGGTGTAGTAGTAGGCAGTAATAGTCAATTTTGGTGTTTTCGTGCGCCGCTCGCTCGGGTGCGCCGCTCGCATGTGAAATACGTTATGTAGCATAGATTAAGTCAAGAATGATATATTTTCTGCAGTGATCCAACCCTTGGAGACAAACACAATCACGATGAAAGCACAAACATGGGTCATAATATATATTCGTTCATTGCCTCAAAAGTAGGTCTCAACCAGACCTTGCTGCCCGAGTCGTCGGGCTCATAATAAAGATGTCCAATCTGCGCCTGGCCTCCCCCAAGGTAGGTACGAGGTACCCAAAAGCCAACACAGTAACGCCTAGTAGAAGCAATCAATGGCTAATGTATTCCCGTATGTCCATGCATTCGTAGCCGTCATCCAAAAGCAACCAGAAGTCACGCCTGTCCCCTGCCGTACGCCAAACCCGAAGCATTAAGACCTATCTCCACTTGATGCTGGGGAAGATCTTCCGGTTAGTGATGTTCACCGGAAACTCGTACATTCCCCCTTCGGTGCCGACATATCTGTCTTGGTTAGCTATGAATAAACATTGTCGCCTCAGAAGCAACTTACAATGTGCGGCTATCTCGGCTCCACGAGCAGCCGGTAGTTTGATTCTCTTCCGGTGGATCACGCTGTCCCGAGTACCTTGCTTGAACGGGAGAACTAGTCCAAGGTTCATTCTGCCGCCGACGTGCCGAGGCTAGTTCATCGGCCTGCCTGATAGTTTCTCTACGAACTTCATCATCTACCCCGAGCTGCAAACGGGCAGATGGGTCTTGCGAGTCCATAGCCATGCTATAGATTGCATCTACTTCAGCCGAGCTTGGTGAAGAATGAATGTTTAACGACGATGGCAAGTGGAGGGATATTCGGGGCGGTGCATCGCCGTCAATGGGCTGATTTTCGGTAGCTCTGGCGGTGGCATCTCTTGCCTCGGGATCTAGTGCAGCGCGAGCCGCGGTCAAAACACCACGCCTCCGTGGTGGTAGCCCTCTTTGCTCCCGGTCTTGATTACGCTCCAGGACCAAGGCGCGTAGTGAATCGGTATTTCTACTGCTAAGTAGGTCTCTCAGTGGCCCTGGCAGATTGGTATTGGGCGATCTGCGTTCGCCAGTTCGAGTTCTTGCGCGAAGTTCATCCGCGACACTGTTCCATGGGTTATTCGAGGCGGTTGGGTTTGTTTCTCTTTCCCGTCGCCTCCTTTCGATTTGCAGAGCCTCCAAGACCGCTGTTTCGTCACGAGTGAGCTGATGAGTACCGTGATTAATCAATTGGGGAGCCGCACGTCGCTGACCACTGTCTAGGAAGGAATCGAAGAAATCTGTAGACTCATCGCCTCTAGCATCAAGATCAGCCTGAAGGCGTGGGTCAATGACATTGTCACCAGTACTTTCTGTAAGGGTGACAAGTTCAAATCCCTGGACATTTTCACCCACATCAATAACCTGACGAGTGTTTAAACTTCTGACGTCTGCCACGATTACTCGCCCCCCATCCTCAGTGACTGCGAGGAGGTCATATGGGCTTGAAGGGCTAAATTGAAGCGACCTCACTGCCCCATGCTTCGTGTTTGGGCGCGTTGTTGGAAAAGTTACGATTGGGCGTGGTTTTTCAGGTCGAATAAGATGAGAAGTCTCGTAGATAGCTATCATTCCATGTTGTGTCCCAACCGCCAGATATCTGTTAGAAAAGTCGCCAGCAAAGCTCCCTCGCATGTCCCCCTCGTCACTAATGCGCTGTCCCGGGAGTTGCACAGCATGGCATTTGGTCCATGAGTATTCGGCTTCGTTCTTTCTAGAGCCGCCTTCAAGGGTCCTTTTATACACGTGCATGTAAGGGTCATCGCCCACTACAATAAGAGCGGAGCCATCGGGCGAAATTCTGCCCAGGTTCACTGGGTCAATCTGCTCGACACTCTCTATTACTTCCAAAGTTTCCAGGTCGACGATGTAAGCGGAAAGGTCGTTACTTGCGACAACAGCAACGGGCTTTGCGTATGCACCTTCTGCGACCTCGGATCCGGGAAACCATAGTGTTATGCAGTTCAGGATCTCGTCGCCGATAATTCTCATTTGAGATCGATTCCGGTTTGCATCAGCGCCTGCCCCAGGTCTCGAATCGCGATTTTGCAAGCTTAGATGCAACCGCCTGAACGGATCAAGGTCGAGAGGTAACCGGACGTCAGCCTCGCTGGGAGGACCAACACCACCCTCATTAAAATCCAGACGGAGCGCTGTAAACCTCCCCTTCTCGCCTCCGCAGCATATCCATCCGTTTGAGGACACGAGGCATTTCGGTTTAAATGATAATGTATCCACAATGCGCCGGGTTCGTTTCGAGGTGTCGATTTCATAAATATCTCGGACGCCTAGATAATGGATCTTCCCCAAGCTGGGCGAGTGGACAAACGATCGAAGCTGCCAATGGCCGGCGAACATAAATGCACGGTACTGCTTCCTCGGACAGGGCAATATCAAGTTGTCGGTGGCATGGTATCTGTCGCAAGTTAGCAGAAGCTATGGTTTATTAGCGGGTCAGGGCCCAGAATGAACTCACAAGGAGTCATATTTCACAGCCATAGCTGCCATTCGTCCAACAGTATGGCCGTTGTTGTCATGAATCAAATCATAGCACAATGTGCATGTGAGAGAGATTGCGGAGCTCAGAGGGCAGAAGCGCGCTCACACGAAGCCATTTAGGCTCCTCTCTTTGTTCTGGTGAAGCCGATCAATTCGAAGAAGAGGTATACGCGATCTGAGTTCGTTGATCTGGTTATGTTGGGAGAGATGTTGGAGTCTGGAGCTTCAAATGGCGCATTACAACGATATAAGGGTACTTCAAAGATGGTCTAGTCATGAAATGGATCATGATCATTGGAGTCGGATATGCAGGTCGTGCTACTACGGTCCTACTACGTCAACCGTCAACCCACTACCCGCAAGTCCGGAGAACTAACCCCGTCACGTGCGTCAATTCCGCTAACTCGTTAAATTACCTAAAGGGCCAAATTACCGCGCCCCCTCGGGTTAAGGCATGCAGCGGGCCCAGTACCGGACTAGCGCGTTCTCTCATCTTCTAAAATTCTCGAGACGTTCTGAACTTTTCCCTCCCATCATCCCCTTCAATCTTCAACATCCATCTCCAATTCACCTTTCTACCTTGCGACCATTTCATCCTCATTTTGTAATAATATATTCGGAGTTCTTTGATAATACCATTAACGTCAACGATGTTGGCCTCCAAATTTTCCAGAGCTGTAAGTAATTGGAGCGATCTGGGTAAAATCTTTTTTACTGACTCGGTCTCTTCCAGCTTCCTCGGGCAACCACCTCCTTCACACGCACAGCCAACCGCGCACCATTACTATCCAAATTCGCTCGCTATGAGTCTACCGCTGCCGGTAGCGAGGAGAAGGTCAAGGGACAGGTGATCGGTATTGATCTGGGTAAGAATGTTCCGATAATATGCGATATCGGCACGTACTAACATATATCTAAAGGAACCACAAACTCTGCCGTCGCCGTGATGGAGGGCAAGGTCCCAAGGATTATCGAGAACTCTGAAGGTAAGCATTGATCATCGCGTGCCATCACATCTGTTAGGTCCAGTGCTTACATTCCTCAATAGGTGCCCGCACAACTCCCTCCGTCGTAGCATTTGCGCAAGACGGCGAGCGTCTGGTCGGTGTGTCCGCAAAGCGTCAGGCTGTTGTCAACCCAGAGAACACCCTGTTCGCCACCAAGCGTTTGATCGGAAGGAAGTTCACCGATGCTGAGGTGCAGCGCGATATTAAGGAGGTCCCATACAAGATCGTCCAACACACAAACGGTGATGCCTGGGTCTCATCTCGCGGTGAGAAGTACTCGCCATCCCAAGTTGGAGGATTTGTTCTCCAGAAGATGAAGGAGACCGCCGAGGCCTTCCTCAACAAGCCAATCAAGAACGCCGTTGTTACCGTCCCAGCTTACTTCAACGACTCCCAGCGTCAAGCCACCAAGGATGCCGGTCAAATTGCTGGCCTGAACGTTCTCCGTGTCGTCAACGAGCCTACCGCCGCTGCTCTCGCTTACGGTCTCGAGAAGGAGGAGGACAGAATCATCGCTGTCTACGATCTTGGTGGAGGAACCTTCGATATCTCCGTTCTCGAGATCCAGAAGGGTGTTTTCGAGGTTAAGTCTACCAATGGTGACACCCACTTGGGTGGTGAGGATTTCGATATCACCCTTGTTCGCCACCTTGTCCAGGACTTCAAGAAGACCTCTGGCATCGATCTGCAGGGTGACCGCATGGCCATCCAGAGAATCCGTGAGGCCGCTGAGAAGGCTAAGATTGAGCTGTCTTCTTCCATGCAGACTGATATCAACCTTCCTTTCATCACTGCCGATTCTTCCGGACCAAAGCACATCAACATGAAGATGACCAGGACCCAGCTCGAGGGCCTCGTTGACCCTCTCATCAACCGCACCATTGAGCCAGTCCGCAAGGCACTCAAGGATGCCAACTTCCAGGCCAAGGACATCCAGGAGGTTATCCTCGTCGGCGGTATGACCCGTATGCCAAAGGTTGCCGAGTCCGTTAAGAACATTTTCGGCCGTGACCCAGCTAAGTCTGTCAACCCCGATGAGGCTGTTGCTATCGGAGCTGCTATCCAGGGTGCTGTCCTGGCCGGTGAGGTTATGGATGTGCTTCTCCTTGATGTCACCCCTCTGTCTCTTGGTATTGAGACCCTTGGAGGTGTCTTCACCCGTCTGATCAACCGCAACACCACCATCCCCACCAAGAAGTCCCAGATCTTCTCCACCGCCGCTGATTTCCAGACTGCTGTTGAGATCAAGGTTTACCAGGGAGAGCGTGAGCTTGTCCGCGACAACAAGCTGCTCGGAAACTTCCAGCTTGTTGGTATCCCACCAGCACACCGTGGTGTTCCTCAAATTGAGGTCACTTTCGACATTGATGCCGATTCTATTGTCCACGTCCACGCCACCGACAAGGCTACCAACAAGGACCAGTCTATCACCCTGGCTTCCGGATCTGGTCTCTCCGATGAGGAGATCCAGAGCATGGTTAACGACTCTGAGAAGTACGCTGAGGCCGATAAGGAGCGCAAGGCTGCCATTGAGGCCGCCAACCGCTCGGACAGCGTCCTGAACGATACCGAGAAGGCACTCAACGAGTTTGCCGACAGACTCGACAAGACCGAGGCTGATCAGATCCGCGAGAAGATTGCCGCCCTTCGCGAGTTCGTCGCCAAGAGCCAGTCTGGTGAGGGTACCGCCACCGCTGCTGAGCTCAAGGAGAAGTCCGACGAGCTCCAGATGGCCAGCTTGAACTTGTTCGATAAGATGCACAAGGCCCGTTCCGAGTCTGGCAAGGCCGATGAGGCCAAGCCAGAGGAGCCAAAGGAGGGTGAGAAGAAGGAGTAAGGGATGTCACTACCAGGATCGAAAACTACCATTTTTTTATGTCACAGGAGCTTTGATGTTGCATAGATGCGGCTCATCAGGTTATTGTACATCTTGTACTCGTAAATCGCGGTTTAAGCGGTATTCTTTGTTGTATTAGTTCTTCCAATTGGGCACAGGTTTATCAAGCTCGGGACGGAGGCGTTGTATTATACAGACAGAGAGCATACGGCGGGGCATTTCGAGATATGGAGCACGGCTCTAAGTGTATAAACAGATTAAAAACGAATAATATGATGAAATCCCCTCTCATTGTATAAATTACCTTTCTCTTTGACAGATTGTGATTGTAATATTGGTTTGAAGTCGTCCATTTCTCCCTGGCTATTATGCGTTACTGTATCGTAGGAAAGGATCCCTGTTGTGGCTCTGAAGGCTATTTTTGTGGTTGGTTGTGTAAGCTCCTTGCATCACAGTCATAGATCACGTGACCAGAAACCACATCGCGAAATGTTCTGCCGCTAACGAGCCCCACGAACATTTCTACATCCGAAATTCGACCCCATCGAGGCCACCCACCGTTTGCGCCTTGAAACTCTACAGACAACTGAGACTATTTCTGCCCAAACATCGCAGAAACCAGCCTCAACATGGCCTCCAAAGTAGCAAAGTAAGTATATATGTTCGCGTTTGGATCAGGTGAACCCTACTAACCCCACTCAAGCCGCCCCGACTGGGCTGACGATGAAGAGCTTGATGATAACGCCCTCGAGCTGCCACCGCAACAAATCACGACCAACAAGGATGGAACGAAGACTATCACCACATACCGTATCAACGATGAAGGCAAGAAGGTCAAGACGACGCGCCGGATCCGCACAACCGTTGTGAAGGAGGTCGTCAACCCTCGTGTGGCGGAACGCAAGGGATGGAGCAAATTTGGACTGTCGGCAAAGGATAAGGCAGGACCAGCTGTGGACACAACGACCGTCGGCGAGAACATCATTTTCAAGCCCAGCGTCAACTGGCGCAAGGATGCGAAGGAGGAGAAGGTCGAAGTTGGAAGCATGAAGGACAAGCTTAAGGATAAGAAAGTCAAGTGCAGAATCTGTACTGGAGAGCATTTCACAGCCAAGTGTCCCTACAAGGACACCATGGCACCAGTTGGCGAGGAGGGCACAGCTGATGTTGCTGCCGGCGCTGGCGATGTGGCCGAGGGCCCAGGAGGCTTAGGGACAGGAAAGAGCTCATATGTTCCGCCACATATGAGGAATGGTGCGGGTGGTGCGGCAGCTGGTGGCGAGCGCATGGGTGGCGGAAAGTACGCAGAGAGGGACGATCTGGCCACTCTCCGTGTTACCAACGTAAGCATTTCCTCGACGAGTTGTTTTTGGCCTCTATTAACGTTTTGTCTTAGGTTTCCGAGCTGGCAGAGGAGGACGAGTTACGCGCTATGTTCCAGAGATTTGGCCACGTCACAAGAGTTTTCCTCGCGAAGGACAGGGAGACGGGCATGGCGAAGGGATTTGCTTTCATTTCATTCACAAACCGCGACGACGCTGCGAAGGCATGTTCGGCGATGGATGGTTTCGGTTTCAAGCATCTCATTCTCAGGGTCGAGTTTGCCAAGAAGGCTACTTAAAGGGTCTTAATTTGCATTTACTTGACGTGTGTTTCGATAGAGATAAAGACTACGGCATTATGAATGAAGAGCCCTTCCAACGATTAATTATATCCTCTATTATGAAGTGTCCATCTAATTTTACAATCCTTTGGTGATCCGAAAGGCGAAAGTTGCCCCGCCATATACGCCCTTGTAAATCTTGAATTGTCACCCACCACCCACCATCCACCGTCACTGTCTGCCTTCTGTTGGGGCATCTGTAGTAGTGTATCGCATTGTTATACAGCTCTGTCCGTTCTGACCCACTTCGCACTCTTTATAGCCTCGTGACGCCTTGTGGGCGCCCAAAGAACGTCGCGCCGTGCCCGTAGATCGTGAATATGGTGCCTGTAACCCATGAACGCCTTCCTTTATCTGGGACCCGTTTGAATATCGCATATGTCAGAGCATAGGGTAGGCTTATTCGCGATCAACGACGGATATCCTCGGCGTTGCAGCTCGTAACGCCGCCTTCTCCTCTTCTGACGGCTTGAAGCCGAGCTTTTCTTCCGCAGTATCCGAAGCGTACAATCCGATGGCTCCCCATGATAGCAAGCCCATGCCGATGAGGCCTTGTGCCTTTGGCGTCAGGGCGCGGAACCAACTATAATGCAGATGTTAGAACCAGTAGCCCAGCCCATTTGGCACTTGGGGGGGACGAGGTGCTGGAACGAACCTGATTGGGGACGGCATTCTTAAAAGTGAAAGGCCGAAAGTTAGGGAATCAAAGTAGACACTATGTGGAATATAGTTTGGGTTTCTAGAATCACAATTTGGCGCTAATGGCGGGGTGCTGCCACTTGAAGTCGTTGCATCTGATGTGTCGAACCACTGCCCGTGTAAATTATATTTCGTTTACGTGAACGGCCCATGCCCCTGCACTACGGCATGTACCTTACGTCAACGTCCTCAAACCAAATGACGCCGGTATTTACTAACCACGGAATTTGCAAAACTAACCAGCTTCCGCCATTATTTAGAAGAATGGCGCGTGGGTTTAGCATATCAGGAGTTTATGGAGTTATTCTGCTTTCTTTCGACTGCTTGACTTGTGCTTGACTTTCTTTAAATTTATCAACCTTCAATCATGATGGAGTTCGTTAACAATATCATGGATTCATTGACTGCCAAAGGCGACGAGAACCCAGTCGGCTTACAATATTTGCCTGCCGAGCTAATAGAAATCATTTTCCAAGATCTCCGAGTCGATTCCTGCAAATCGTTCCGTTTAACGTCCAAACGATGTGCAGTTCTGGGCCAGCCATACATACTAAGTTCACGGCTGAAACTGTTTCCCCACAGGGACGACTTCACCAAGCTCATGGAAATCGCTCAGCATCCCTACTTCTCGGCTCAGATCCACCGAGTAGAAATCTACATGGCGAAGGCCGATGACTATCACTTTCGAAATAACTTGTGCTTCCAGCAATGCGCTAAAGAAAGTATAGGAGGTGCCGAGACGATGCGGGAGTCGATGGCCAAGTATCAAAAGCAAAAAGGACTAGAAGAGGCATACGCAGACGACTTTTGCAACCCAGATATTTTGGAACTAGCTTTCCCAAATATGAAGAATTTGAAGGCCATCGACATCAAAATGGAAGACTGTTTATACAATGACCTCGTCTTGTGGGATGCTTGGAAAATGGGCTTATCAAAAGCAGAGCCGGGCGATGCCGAAATAGACCACTTCATGGCGATTCTTCGAGCTGCTTCAAGAACGAAACTACGAATTCTAACGAATGATCTTTTACCTTTCGGAATCTGGGACATGGACTGCTACCGCCCTGATCTGGAAGCGGCGTTTACCAGACTTACGACCTTAAAACTGGTTATGGGATGCAAGAACCTGAGGGATCATCATGTTACTGACAGCCGCGAATCCTGGGCAAACAAGTTGAACAAGGCCTTGAAAGGAGCCACAAACCTTCGGGAACTACACATCGGCTTCAAATTGTCGTTATCGGCTATTTTGGACTGCCCCCCTCTCCTGGATGGGCTGATACTACCACACCTACATAGCCTCATACTGGAAAAGATAGCATGGCATCCGGAAGACCTAATTTTCTTCCTCAAAGCTCATGCTGCCACACTCAGACGTCTTCGTGTCTGGGCATTCGTGAGCAAAAAAGACTTGAAGGGGAACAGTGTGGACCAGCCCGCCGACCTTGAGCGACTTATAGACGAGATGAAGGAACACCTCAAGTTAGAAAAACTTGATGTTTGCGGCCACCCATCTGTCCTTTGCCAGCCTGCCGAGATCTTCTGGTTCCATGAAACGGGGCTGTATGATGAGAACTGGGAACCCGTTAGACAGCACTCAGGTTCTCCGAGTGTGATGGGTCAGCGCTGCGAGGAATATGTTGTGCACGGCGGCGTCTCACCTTACAGGGGTAGAGACATCAGTGATTTATTTGCATGATTCATTAACTACTAAAGGGTATATCTAACTCCTACGAAACTTCTATTCGTCTAGTCCTCTTCATTCTCAACCGGCTTCAGGAGACGTCTCAGCGACCTGTCTCCCCGGACCCCTCGTTCTCAAAGAGATAAAGGGGCTTCTCCGCAACTCTCATCTTGCGGGGCTCCTCATTCTTGGAGGCTTAATAAGGCTTCTCCGCAGCCCTCCTCCTCGAATCCTTCCTCCCCATACAAAAGATAACCACCCACGCCACCGTCGCCAACAGCATCGCAGCCGTAGCCGCCCACGTCATCGCCAAAAACTTCCTACCCTTATATGCATACAACCCGACATCATTGCCATACTGATTAATGAGATCCGTCGCCTTCACAATAATCGCCGTCACAATCGCGCTTGATATCGCCAGCGCCAAGAACGCGATAATCGCCAGGAGGAAGTTGAGACAAGAAGTCAGACGACCCGTGGAGAAGAACGAGGTCAGTGCGACGATGATGCACAGGCCGGAGGCGGCGGCGCCGATGCAGTGGAGGATGAACATGGCGGTCATGGCAATGTTGAAGGCTTTGATGCCGTTCTTGATGTCTTCCGAGTAGCCGAGGTCGGCGAGGTTGATTTTTCCGGCTAGGGGGCCGGAGTCGAGCTCTTTTTGGAGTTCGGAGGTTGGGTCGAAGTGGTCTGGAGGTGGAAGTCAGAAAACTGTTCGCCGATATACCGATTTTACGGAAAGGGGTATTGGGTGAGGGGGAAAGGGGAACTTACACATAGCCTTCACAGGCGTACAACTGCTCACATTCATCTTCGCCCCCTCATCGGTGGCCTTCGGCGTGTACATCCCCATACACATATCCGTCATATGCAAGTTATACCACTGATGGATCCCCAGCATCTCCGCGAGCTTATCAGCCACATCACCACGGATCTCGTTGAATTCGTTCATGATATCGCCCTTGGGGTCGCCGGCGATATTGTTCAGCCATGATCCGATAGAGGTTGGTGAGGAGGAGGAGCTGGAGGTGGTAGAGGAGGTGTTGTGGCCGAGGCTAGAGGTGTTGAGCTGGGGGGGGATGTTAGTTGGGGCGTTATTTTTGAGGGGGAGGGGGAGGGCGTACAGTGATAATCTCGAAATCCTGCATGAATCCCGGTTTTGAGCCCGCGAAAAGACAGAGCATCGACAGCACGAAAGCCGCGAGCGCGCAGACTAGGGGGACTATAACTGAGAATCGCATCTTGGGCTGAACCTATCGAGCCACTGGAGGTAGACGTTGTTTTGGTGCCGCGCAGAGCAGAGAGCGGTTTGGTCGGTAGATAATATATACTGTTCACAGCCAGGAGAGTATAACAGTTTTGGTTACAGAGTCACAATGTGCAAATTAGGAAGACGCGTAGATATATACTGTAACTATCCTATCCACATCTTGAAGATCAACAAGACCCACGAAAACCGGATCTCACCCTTGGCCAGCTCATGTTGTCACAAAGCATGGCAACAAAGAAACACATACAATCCACATCACACATCCCAGGCACAGCCGCGGCGCGGCGTAAAGTCGCATTCCACGTACCCACTCTGCCGACAATCACGGCGCTGATAGGTTTCTGTGGGTAGGCATACTTGGTAGATCTGAATTTTTAATTCGGGATGGGTTCTTAACAGGGCTGGGACTTTTTTTTGATAATGTGGAGAGCTGGGATTTGTGGGACCCCTGTAGACATACGTCATAGGTGGCCAGGTCAGGATGAGGGAATTGGGCACGTGATGTGTATTGTCTTGGACGAGGTGCTTCATTATGGGAGTTACTGAACAGTATAGGAGAGGACAGGAAGTAGTTTCGCAAGAGATGAGTTCCAAACATGGATCTTATATTTCATGACGAGTCTAGGCGTGAATCTATCCCTTGAGTATTTCGTTTGAGTGCTCATTTCTATCACACCCACCCGCTCGCACATCACATCACCATAAATGATCTCTCTGCCAGCATCCCCATCCCATCGCCCTCTCATAAGAAGCGTATCCCATCATGAACCCCAAACCAGGTAAAGCAGATTCCCCCATCCGCCCGCACCCATCGATCGCCCCATCCGTTTCCGTCCGCCCTTGCGCAATAACAAGCAAATAGGTATTCCCTCTGCACCCACACACCCCACACTCCCACTGGTATCAACTTATGCCGCACACACACACCGGTCTACACACAACAGCGCGCCCAGCAGCTTTTTTCAAGGGAGAAAAGAGGACAACGACGACCAAGGTATAAACGAGTAAAGTAAGTAGCAACCGACACACACAAAAAACAACAAAAAAACAAAACAGTTAAAAAAGACAATAAAAGCACGAACACCAAAGAGGAAAAAAGAGATGATATCCGAGATAAAAAGCAGAAAAAAACCAAAGATGTTTTAGGGGGGGTATTTTGAGTTTGTACGCGAGTTTCCCAGGGGTATATCCAGCCGGTAAGGAAGAGAGACTGAGAATAGAGTAAGAGGAGAGAGTTGGTGTGAAAATAAACTTTTCCCCCTCTCACCATTTTATGGTGAGATGAGAAAACAAATTCTTAACGAGGCGTCCCGATCGGGCCGGGGAACCCCGAATTCGTAGAATTGGAAGTAGAAGGTCGACCGCTGTCCGTCGAGATCCTCATATTGTGCTTAGGAGTCGTGTCGCCGTGGTGCCCCGACTGGTTGAGGTGAATACTCCCATTCCCATTCGAGAACGGCCTCGCCCACGTCGCGCCATCGTCATCGGGAAGATTCACCCCACTATCATTCCACGGATCGCGATTCGCATTAAAGCTCCTCGTCGACTCAACCGAGATCAACGATGATTTCGACACATTGCTCGACCCATTCTTAAAGAAGCTCGTCGCGGGGGACTGCGACGAGTTCTTGCGACGGTCCAGGAAGGCGGAGATGGATGTCATGCTACCCGGCTTGCGCAGCTTGTCGAAGATGTTGCTGCGTTCGCGGGAGACGTCTTCGTTGAAGGCGGATTTGGTGGGGGAGTCGGTGCCGGCGACGGGGGCGGGGGCGTGTTGGAGGAGCTTGGAGTCGAAGAAGCGGAGGGATTCTTCGAAGGAGTCGGATTTGGGGCGGGGGATGGCGCCTTTGACGATGTTGACTTCGGCGCCGGCGGGGAGGAGAAGCTGGATTAGATAGTCCATAGCGTCTCGGACGCCTCCCGCATTGTTCCTGGTGAACGACCACATGAGAGTTACGGTAGGCTTTCCATCTTCCGTCACTTCAGCTGGATCCTTCTTGACCTGAAGCTCAACAACGTACTGCGCCTTCATCTTCGGAATCGTCTCCTTGACGAACTCCTCCGACTCAAGGAACTTCAGCAGCTCCGGCGAGCTAGCGAGGACAAGGTCATGGGTATCAGGAACCATGCCCAAGAACTCATCCACGCAGTGCGGCACCTGCCATTCAGGGCCAGACACGATAACGTCATCGCTTGCCTGCTCGGTGCTCGGGAACATGATCTTGCAATTCCACTTCTTCTCGAGCTCGTCGAGTTGGCCCATGCGTGCGATGAGCTGGCGATGGTATAGCCTGTTGACGTTCACAGTCTGGTTGGTGAACTCGGAATCAACACGGTCGACCATGTCCAGAATCTCGGCTTTGACGAGCTCAAGTGCTCCAGCGTTGCGAGCGGGCGTGCGGCAGATGACGTTGTCGACTTTGATATCGTCCTCGTCGCGACCAATGCCTCCACGATCCATCGCGTTCGAAAACTTGACGAAGACGGAGTGCTTCTTCATAATACGCTGGATGTGCTGGCCACCGATTCCGATAATGCGCTTGTGATACTGATCGGGAACGTGGAAGGATATCGAAGCGGGCATTTCTTGCTCAACAAGAGATAGCCCCGTCTTCATAGCCTCGTACTGGCTCGAGCAGACGTCGATGTTGAAGTTATACTCGTTGAAGCCGTCGAAGATGATCTGTACGCTGCTTTGGCCCATGATCTTGTTGATCTTGCCGTTCTTCTTGCCGCTGACGAACTCCTTGTGCTCGTTTGCTAGCTCGATCTTCACTCTGATCTGGTACTGGGAGCGGGCCACGAAGGGGATTTCGGAGATAACAGCCAGTGCATCCTTAACCGCGTCATCGGAGCCAGTGATGGAAAACGTTAACTTGTCCAGCGTTAGGTCGGCGTCGGAGTTGGCGCAGATGTCAGGCAGCATGGACCGTGTCTCTTGTGGAGATGGCATGCGGCCACCGTGTGGTGCCTGGATCCACCACGATGCGCTGTAGAACTGGCCAGTCTATAGGGTGATTAGTAAATGTGAAAATATGAACCACGGGTAGCACTTACGAGTCCCATAATATCGCGAATGGTCCTCTCGACATGAAGACCCTCAACACCTTGAATCCGCACCAGGTTACGCTGAGCCCCAAGCTGCGGGAACAGAACAAAAGTGCCGTTCGTCTCCATGATCTTCCGGACCTTATCCAGTCGGCCAAGCAGGATGCTATCGATCTTGGCCGGCGAGACCATACAATCCTTCATGAACAATCGCGTCCGCTGCACCAACTCATGGATCTTCTGCTTCGCCAACGCAATATCCTGTGGCGTCTCACCCGTAATGAATATCTCCTCCGGATTCCTCCGCTTCGCGCCAGGATGACAGTATCTATAGACCTGCGAAAACGGCGGCGGGAAATAAATAGCCGTATTCGTCGTAGACTCGATATGCTTGATATTCTTCCTCGAGCGTCCGCAGATGACAGTGTGTAACGAGAGCTCCAACAGCATGGCGTCGACACTTCGCCTGAGCAGTCTGTCGATGAAGACCAGGACCCGAGTCTTTGCATGTTCCGCACTCTCCATATCGCCATATATCGCAACCCTCCACCTCTGATCCTGACCCGCCTCGCCGTTCCCGTTGATCCCCGACGCAATCGTGTTGAATTTCGGTCCTAGGAGAAAGATATCGACACCGCAGAACTCCGACACCTCATCCAGATGCTCGATCACAAACGTCTTCAGCGCCGTCCCCGCCTGATCAAGCACCAACTCGCCATCAATATCCACCACCGAGCACCGCTACATCACAAAAACACCATTAGCCCAAGAACCCCAACGTAACCGGATTCCCATGCACCACTTACCAATGCCA
Organism: Pseudogymnoascus sp. 03VT05; assembly: GCA_001662645.1. NCBI lineage: Eukaryota > Fungi > Ascomycota > Leotiomycetes > Thelebolales > Thelebolaceae > Pseudogymnoascus > Pseudogymnoascus sp. 03VT05. Next base: position 99,752 of record KV459390.1, on the reverse strand, counting down.
GCGGAATATCATTCAATATCGTCTCCCGACTCTTATGCACCAACTCCGGGCTACCTGAGAGACACACATTCACAATCTCTCCCTTAACCCTCTTCGGCTCCGAGCAAATAACGTGCGCCTCTATCGGCAACGGCCCATTCGTGATATCCTTACACAGCTTCCTCAGATTCAGTACATTCTGCGCATGCACCGGCAACTCATGAACAGGGACGCCATCCGGTGCCGACTCGGGATGTGTCCACCTCTCGCAGGCGTCGGGGGTGGCGTGCACGATATCTTCTATTATGGGGCCTTCGAGGTCGGAGGCGAAGGGCACGTTGAAGGAGTAGTGGATGAAAGCGTCTGCGGCGGTTTGGGGGGAGATGGGGGAAGGGCCGCCGTGGGGTGTCTTGGTGTGTGGTGGGACGCCGGGAGGCATGTTGGGGTTGCTGTTCATGTTGGGGTTGGGTCGCGACATGCCAAAGCCGGGTCCCATCTTCTCGGACCAATGCCGCATGTTGGCGAGTTTGTTCATGGCGAGGAGGGAGGAGAGGGCGGGATGGGGGGTGGGATGGTGGCGGATGCTGGGGGTTGGTGGGTGGTTTGGAAGGATTCGTCGTGTGCTCTTACTTTTGTTGTCGATGGGGGGTTGTAGAGGAGCGGAGCGGCGGCGTGGATAAGGGCTGGGCTGGGCTGAGCAAATGTGAGTGACAAGAGACGATATGGAGAATGGGAATATATGTAATCCTCGCTTGATCGCTTGGGAATATCGAATGCGGGTCAACGGCAGAAGGGCAGAAGGCTATAGTAAAGAGTAGTAAAGTACTTGTATTTACAGTATAACCACCATATAAGAGCTTGGTACCACACGCAACTCCACACCTACACCAGAACCACACCACACCATAACCATATGGATCCTCTCTCTCTTACCTCCCAAGC